>JAMXBB010000001.1:26253474-26343276 GCA_024138015.1 Lumnitzera littorea
ATAAGTTCATAACGATCCGAGCTAAAACGAAAAAGTTATACACGATTCGATAAAAAGCTTGAATCGATGATTGCACATAAGTCAATAATCGATTTAAGTAAATAGTACGATTTAGCATACTAGATTAATTATTCCCAAACTTATTACTTTCCATATTTCCTTAATGTTAGGTGATCCTGAAATCGAGATCGACTTACTATTGGACTAATATAATCCCTGACATCATTTATGACCAAGTGAGTACTCCCGATGACTCTATACTTATTTTGTGCTTGAAGTTAGTGCACATGAATTAAAGATTAATAACTTGATGCATGGGGTTCGGGTTATGCATGTGACTGCTATTGATTGATTACTATGCAAAATACTGTTAAATGTGATTATATAATTAGTTATTGCATTATTTGGATGATTTGCTAATAATGTTTGATCACCTCATAAATTGACTTAATCATATTCAACCAAGCAAAAATTAAACGGATCATGCATAAATCACGAGCATTGCATATAATGTTTCGGCCGTCACCTCACGCGGTTGGTAATGAGGGGCCTTGGAGGGATGGATTCCCACATGATTTGATTAGTACAGTGCAGGAGCATTGGTACAACAAGACTCTACCCTTGGCTCACGGGTTTTATTGGCACTAGAGACGCTAACCGTAGGTGGTTGGGGGTCGTGTCTAGAGACCACCGCTGTAGAGTGTGAGCGTGGACTGCGTGAGCCCGTTCACCGCTAAACCTGATTATTTGTATACTATTAACTGATGGAAGTAGAACCCTGTTCTATGAAACAGGGAATTCCTATATAATGATATGAGGGTAAAAACCCAGGTGCTAGAGCCCGGTTGTGATTGGTGCAGATGTTTCTCCAACCCTTACTTCGGAGGGCGTTAAATTCCGAAGTTATATGCAGTACCGGTCAACTGCATATATATATTGTTTGGCATACTGCTTGTTCATGCATTCATATGTTTGTTAATAAACTGTTTGATAACTTGTTTGTTGGTATAGTACGAGGGTTAACTCACTAAGCTCATGTAGCTTACTCCCTAATAGTTTTCTTTTGCAGGTTACTAGATGATCGGGCATGGGTTAAGAACTGAGGGTTGAGTGCCAACGTCGAGATGCATAGAAGTTAGATTTTGAGGACAGACTATATGGTTCATTTATATATAGTTATTAATACTACATTTACATTTTGTGACTTTAGTAAGTTTGAGTTTTATACTTTACTACCCAATCTTATTATTTGGTAGAGGATACCGATTCTCTACAGTTCTGTTGGACTGTGACTTATCGGATATCTATAGTCACATATATGTGGTCGTAAGTTAATTAAATAAAAACTTTAGTGACTAATTATTTAGAATCTTGCAATCTCTGACTTGCAAGATGATTTTCAAATCATGGGTACACACATAAAGTGAAAATTTTAGACAATCCTACTAGGCCCTTGTTAAGGTCATGACAAGGCCCATATCAGGTTGAAGTTCTCATATTCAAATGAAAGAAAGCTAATTTTCCTCCCCAATTTTCTTGTAATGCTCTATTTCCTTCAGAATTTATTGCAAAAGAAGCTAATTTCTACTTGAAATTATTATAGTTTTGAATGATTTTTTAAAGGAGTTTAGGTATTGCTAGTTTTACTATGTGAAAAAATGGAAAATAATAATATACTAGACCTTCATCGATAGGTAGTCTTTCCATTGGTCCACTAACAAGTTGGATAACAAGGTTTATATCTATGTTTTATATCATAATGCACTACTTGTTAAAAATTACATAAATGGATCACCTAAAGATAGATGATGATTAAAGGGACAAAAAAAAAAAAAAGAAGTAAAAAATAAACCTTTGGGAGCATTAAATATGAATGGGCTACTTACGCTAAAATATTCTGTTTGAATAAAGATAATGACAATGGCTAGTTGTTCAACAAGATAAATATAAAACTTTTGATTTAAAATATTAGTGTCATTATTGTTAGCTATGTCAAGATATCAGTGTTTATTTAGTTACTGAGTTGGCAATCTCTGGCACTATATGAGTCGGAAGTCTGTTAGTTATTAGTAGTTGCTGATCAGTACATAACTTAATAGATTTAAAATTAGTATATAAGTACAGCTCTTGTCAAGTTTCATTTTTACTTGTGAACTCTGTAACCAAAATAATAGACTTTTTTCTAGAACTTCTTGCTTCTTCTTCATTCAAGAAATTGATGAATACAATCATGAAGCATATCAACCTGCTCTTTGCTAAGTTTCTACAGTGTACCAAAGAAAAAGGTTGTTGGCTGATCTTTAGGAATTTGCTTGAAGAGAAATTTTAATGTTCATTCAAGAAGGTATTTTCTCTATTGATTGAACTTCTCTTCGTGATCACCATAATTTCATTTGATGTTTCCTGTTAATTGATGAGTTACTACATGTTCTTCAAGCTAATCAAACTATTTCAGATCCTTTGTACATTTTCGGATTAGACAATCCAAGTATGGCCATAGGAAATACTGTCTTTAATGGATTAATTTTTCTATCTTAGAGTTGTTCAATCAAAATTAGACTAGGTGCTGAGCTGAAATTGGGTTTTATAAATAAATCCTTAGTCAAACCTAGAGAGAACGGACTTGATTTTGTTAAATGGACTACATGTGACTACATGATGCAAAGTTGGATCCTTAGTTCAATGACATGTGAGCTTTTACAGAATTTCTTTATGGACAATCTATGGAATGAGTTAAATGAACAATATGAATAAGGTAATAGCCCTCTCCTTTTTTGGGTACAACATGAAATAAATAACTTGAAGCAATTAAATCAACTAATAGGTATTTATTACTATTGATACTCGATTCTCGCTTCACCCAAGGCCCAATGATTAAAGACCATCACAAGTCACACACTAGTGAGTACTTGAGCAGGCAACAGTTTCAAGCGTCACGACATGACTCCCCCTTTAGTCCACAAGCTCGTACTAATGAAGGATGCCAAGCTGAGGCAAGTTGATTCCCTTGCATCATGATGTGCTCAACGAGCCACATGATGAATGAATGACCGAACAGATCAATCTCTGACCAATGAGCAAACGCCCACTAACCATCTAGGGTAAGCTTAAGGCTCAACTCCTTCCATCAAGCATTGGTCGGCCCTTAATGAGTACCTTAACACAATTTTTGTCTTTAGTAACTACAACTGATTAATGGTTATCTGACATCCATAGTATGGTTGGTACGCCGAATACCTC
Source organism: Lumnitzera littorea (assembly GCA_024138015.1). NCBI lineage: Eukaryota > Viridiplantae > Streptophyta > Magnoliopsida > Myrtales > Combretaceae > Lumnitzera > Lumnitzera littorea. The sequence continues at coordinate 26,256,715 of JAMXBB010000001.1, forward strand.
TATCTTTGCCAGATCACCGAAGCTCAGACATAGTAAGTCAGTTGACCACGATGTGCCGCTTGTAGTAAGACTCTATCACTCTTTGTAGAGTGTGCTATCTGTCAATGACCAATACGAATGAACCTCCGATCACTACGTATCTAGTTAAATCGTATAAAAGGCACCAAGCACGAGCAAGTAAATGTAAGCCCCAAAGTTCAGCCAAGTAATCGTAAGATTGAACTTAGAACCCAAGGTTTAGGTCGATCGGCTAAAGGATTCGATCACACCCAAATTATAAATTATTGAGAGAAATATTAGTAAAAATGACCCCGTAAACTTAAATTTAAGAAAATAAATAATAAAATAGGAGACTATAAAATTTTCAAATTTTAAGCATAATAACTGCTAATTACCGAAAAGGAAAAAAGTGTAATATAATAACTAATAAATTATTAGAGATAGATTATATGTATACTAAAAATTTTAGAATGACCAAAATAATATTTAGGAATGTTCACGTATACCCTACATGTATTTACGTATAGATAAAAATATGCGTAATTACTAAAATTGGCCGAAAACTAAGCAAATAATTAAAGAAAAATATAAAATAATTATGGAAAAATAAGAAAAAAATCAGAAGATGATAAGATGAATCAAGATAAGGTCGTGGCAGGTCCAAAGCTGCAAAATAAAAATTAGCCAATAAAAATTGAACAACTTAAAAGCCAAAAATCAAGCAATTTGGACAAAGTCTTGTCAAATTAATGCATATTAATTACAGAAAATGTCTATAAATAGGGAAAAAATTTACAGAGCTCATTTGGACAATTTGGAAAGTGAGAAAATTAGGGAGAGTCGAAAATTTGAGAGAAAATCTAGAAAATAAAAAAAATAAGAAAAACTGTACAGTTAAGGGTTTTAAAAGGAACCCACACCAGACGAGGAGCTGGAAGTGGACGGCCACCACCATCACACAGTGGTGGCAGCACCCAGGCCGGCCGATAAGGCCACGGCGGCCCGCGGTGGCCGGAGCCACCCAAAACGGTGAGTCCGATTTCCAGCCCGAATCTTGTGTAATTTTGTAAAAATAGTAAATATAATTAGAAAATTATGAATTTTGTTATTCTAGGATATTTTTGTATGTAGTTTGTAGGAAAAATATTATTTTGATGAAATTATATCCCGTAATATATGGCCCCTAGGAAATCGTGCAAAACCGAGCACATTTCGGTTTAGAAATAAATGACCTTAGGAGTGTAGTTTCAAGCCCAAAATTTTTTTGTAGATTACTTAGATGATATAGAACAATGCTATGAAGCCTGTTTTCAAAAATTAATTTTTGAAATTTTTAGATAATTTTTAGGCCCTAAAATGAGGCATAAAATGGACAATTTAGGGCTAATTATGTAATTAAATGATTAATTTCTGATTTAGTGAATAATTACATGTTTTAGGATGTTAAAATCTGATGGAGTATGATACTTGTAGCAATTAGAGTGTTAGATGTAATTATTAGGTTAATTATGTAGTAAATAGGCAATATGGAAAAATAGTACATTTTAAGATAATTTTGTAAATTAGGGTAAATTGGAGTAAAATCTGATTTAGGATGAATTTATACATTTTGAAATGATAAATGATGTTTAGAGATGATAAATAGAGTAATAGAAATATTAGAAGTGTAATATATACATAAAAGGTAATAATACATAATAGGTAATTATTGAAAATATAATAAATAGGAAATATTATAATAAAAATTGATATTGTGTTAATAATAAAAACGTACAATAAATCTGATGGGAAACTTGAATTTATGTAATTATATGAAAAATGTAAAAATTTCTCACATTAGAAGTAAATTCAGTACACAAATAGGGATTTAAGTGTATTGGATGGAATAAAATACTAATTAGAGTTAATAATGGTATTTAAGAGATCGGGAAGTAATGTAATTAATTTCACATTATAGGTTGAAACGGATTTTTAGGGTTGGAATCTAAAACATTACTTAAAAATCGAACTAAAAACCTGGTTTAGAAATCGATGTAAAAACCGAACCTGAACCTAACCCCAAACCTAGAATAATTGTAAAAGACTTAATACCTAGATAATTAGGCATATTAAACCTTAAACAAAACCTAACAATAAGCATTATAGGATAAAACGAACCTATAACAGTTATATGAAAAGCTGAAACCACGTTCGTGTTATAGGGATAACTGGCGATGGCCTGAGCAAATCGGATCTCGAGTGAGCGAGCGAGGAGTCGAGGTAAGTTGGGATTAATACGATGCTGTATTTTGGAGGCTTAAGATTATGCTTGGTTGTGCTTGCTAGATAGTTGAATGTATGCATGTGCTTGATTATGGGTGATGCCATGATTCTGTTTGTTACTCTGTACATATTATATGAATTGTATGAAATGATTGATCACCCTAAATTGGACTTAATCAAATATACGACCAGTAATCATAATCGAACATGCATGGCAACCCGTTAGGGGATTTAGGACTCTCCGGCCAAATACCGACCCCTTCGGAAGGGATAGCGCAGGATTACAAAATGGTCCCTTCTTCATCCTCAGTCGAACTAAGTGACAGGAGAGGAGGTCGCGGCGAGGGTGAAGGCAGTGGTTCGAAGGTAGTCGCGGGAGGAGCAAGGTCTCCATTACAGAAGCCTGGGTTTGGTTGTGAGCTGTTGCATTAACGGCAACTCCTCAACCCGGATTAGAGCGGGCGCAATTTCTCTAATCTCACGACGGGCCGGACAACGTCGTACGATGGCATTTGCTTGCACATGCATTGCACCTAATAAGTGATTGAAAACCTTGTTGTGAGTATGGTATAATTTTAAGTCCTCCGTCCTAACTTACTGAGCTGTGGTTGCTCACATCCCTATAGACGTCGTGCAGGTGCTGGCTAAGAAGCGGATTCCAATTACTCTGAAGCTAGCAACTGCTGGATCCTGGGGAGTGAGGAAAAGCATGTGAAGAATAAATATATTTTTAAGGTTTAAGCTTTTACTTTAGAACTTCTTATTTTTGAATAATGTAATAACTAAGAAATATATTACGGAGAAATCTTGTAAACCTTAATTATAATAACTGTATTATAATATATATATCTTTCCTCACTTTCTTAGAGAAATGATTTATTTAAATTATAAACTGTTTCCTTCAAAGCGGGTTAGTCATGGACGCCTTGTGTAAATCAGGTCTAAGATAGCGGTTGTAAGGCCAACTTCTATCTTAGGATGGTTTACACGGCGGGGGCTGTTACGACTCTGCTACTTCGGGGCGTGACAGTAAAGGGGGATGAGATCTAGCTCCTCTAGGTCCTTTTCTCTATCTCTCACTCTCGAACCTCTTCCCCCCTTTCACTACACAACAGAAGCAACATTCATACATCAAGCGAGTACGACTCACTTGGCCTCATATGCTCGCCTTCCCCTCTCTTGGTCCTCCTTACTAACTTGAGCATTAGAGGTCTCTCATGGCCTTACATATAGGGAGCTTTTTACAAGTATCAAGGAGTAAGAGGCAAAGCCTAGCATAGTTCAACCTTACTTCTTGGTTGGTCTTCCACACGATCAACATTTTGGTACCCACAGTTTCAAGTCACCACCATAATAATGGCTAAAAGCAAAAACAATAACCTACAAACTTCCCATGTGGAAGACTTTCGTACTTCCTAACAAGAAGGAGGCAATCAAACCCTTCTATCTCAAAATGAAAACACTAAAATCTAGGAGCTCAAGCTACTCATCCAGCAAATGATGGAAGAAAATAGAAAGCACCATGAATCTATTGCAACTTTATATAAAGATGTAACACTACTCAAGAACACATCTCAAAAGCGTCTAAATGGTGAGGCAACAGTCAAGTCTTCCTCACAGCTAAGAGACAATGAACCCAATGCACTCACGTAACCACTTTTAGCACAATCACCAGCAACATGAAGACCTTCAAGAGCAACTAAATCACAACTGTAGTAAAACATACGTGGATGGCGAGTTCACAACAACAAGTAAATAAGCTAATAGCTTATCACCAAGGCCATCGCTAAAAGATTATGAAGATATGAACATGAATGAGCTTAATGAACACATCCACTACGCTTCCAATGTGCATGATCAAAAGCAAGTCGAATCATTCGCTCAAGCATCACATTCTACTTCAACAAAGATACATTTCATATCATCAATCCTCAAGGAAACACTCTTTACTAGTGCGAAACTACCACATTTCAACACCTACGATGGTACTATCGATCCAGATGACCGCCTTGTCCACTTTTGGACAATGATGGGTCTCCATAACTTCTCAGATGCCATCATATGCAATGCCTTCCCTAATACACTCGCAAAAGCCACCTTACTTTGGTTTAACACCCTTTTCAAGGTGTTAATCACTTCATTTGACGACCTAGGAAGCAAGTCAATCCCCCCATGGATAAAGAGAACTAAAGGGAATCATACGATCAAGTCAACACCATATTCAGTAAACTTGGCCTCTTTTCAACCTACATCATTCTCACTCCCAAGCATGAGGTACACATTGTCCAAAGAAGGAGGCTAAAGACTAACACAACAATAACCTTCACCCATGAAGATAAGTAGGGTGTCAACTTGCCCTATAGCAATGGACTCGTCATAAGTATTGAAATTGGGTATTTTGATGTCCCCAAGACATTCATTGACAGTGGGAGTTTGGCAAATATACTCTTTTATAATACCTTCGAGCAAATGAAAAAACAACTCAACGAGCCCCTTTAGCCTTACAAACACAGCCTCACTTAATTCGAAGGCTATAGACCAATACTAGTAAAGGGAATCATTACCTTACCTATTCGACTAAGCAATGACAAATACATCACTACCCAGCCTATCGCCTTCATCATTGTTGACATTTGATTGTCATATAGTGCCGTCCTTGGCAAATCAAGCATAACAAAATTTGACATGCTCGTTAGCCAGAAATGCCTTAAGGCAAAGTTCTTGACTTCGATTGGAGTTGGTGAGGCTAGAGGCAACCACGCTCTATCCAGGACACTTTACCTAAAAGCGCAATCTAGAAACAATGTCATGAAAATCAAGTCCATCGGCTCCCTTATATTAGCACTACGTAGAGAGCTAACATAGAAGACTATTGAAGTCTAAATTTCTGATGCCTTAGAAATGATAACTAAGATCGGGGCCAAATTGCCAAATGAAGACAAGCTCAAACTACTAGACTTCCTTAAGTAGAATTTAGACATCTTTACATGCGCCTCAAAAGACACTTCGGGGATCATTTGTATACAAAAGGCAACCTACCACCTCAATGTTAACCCGACTGTGCTACTTATCAAGCAAAAGAAGTGACATGTCACATCTAAACATCATATTGCAATCAAGGAGGAAGTATAGAAGCTGCTCCACGCAGGCTTCATCCAACATGAAGGATATCTCACTTAGCTCACCAACACAGTACTTGTCAAGAAAGCAAATGGGAAATAGCACATGTGCATCGACTATACAGACCTTAATAAAACTTGCTCAAAGGATTGCTTTCCCTTACCGTACATAAACTAGCTTATCAACTCAACAGTAAGGCATGTGCTCCTCAATTTCACGGATGCCTACTCCAGATATAACCAAATTCGAATGGCCACCGAAGATGAAGTCTACACATCCTTTATCTCAGACTTCGAGACTTACTGCTATACATTAATGCCCTAAGATACCAAAAGATGATGACCCATATCTTTAAGCGACAAATAGGAATGAACCTTAAAGTTTATGTTGATGACATGATCGTAAGGGAAAAACCAGAACAGGCCATATCAATGACCTTCAAGAAACCATTTAAAGCTTTTGGTAGTTCCAAATGAAACTTAACCCTCAAAAGTGTGTCTTTGAGGTCACTTCAAGCAAGTTCCTCGATTTCATGGTTATAGAGCGAAGGATCGAAGCCAACTGTAATAAGATCAAGGTAGTTTAAGACATGCAAGCACTGACTAAGGTGAAGGAGGTCAAGCGACTAACAAGAAGGATAACTGCCCTCAATCGCTTTGTCTCTCGAAGTGCAAATAAGTACATAAAATTTTAAACACCCTACCAAATAACAACTATGGTACATAGATTTTTTATTAAGCTTACTCTTAATTATTGTAAATCTTTCATCAATATACTTCTAATGGCGAATCAAGATCCACTAAGACAAAAATAAAGCACTGGGTTAAACTCTTCTTTGGTGTCAAGGTAAAAGCTATGAATAGTCATCGATTCTTAAGAAAGGGAAAAGGAATGGGACCTATTATGGGATATATAATCCATTATAGATGTATTTGAGCACATAAGTCCTTTCTATCCTTTATTCCATGAACTTCATTGTTTGTCTTAGCCAATTTCAATTAAACTTCTTGATAAGTCAATAAAGTCAATCCAAGTTGTTAGTTCAATTCAAGTAAATTCATCTCTAATTCTTAAAAATGCTTTGTTTGTGCCTGATTTTGCACATAATCTTCTTTCTGTTCATGACGTCTTGGCTGACAGCCATTTGATAGTAAGGATTGATGATACTTCCTTTACATTTCAAGATCATAATGAACAAGTTGTTGCCATTACAAAGGCAATCCATGCACTATACATTACAAAATCAGATGAAATGATAAATACTTCTCCTAGTAATAATCATTTATTAAGTGATGCTTCTATTTCTTCTTATAATTCAATAGTTAACATTCAATTGTTTCATGCACATCTTAGCCACTCTTCTTTATCAAAATTGAGGCATTTAGATCCATATAAATTGTTGCACTTGAATTCTTTAGAGTGTGATGCTTGTAATAGAGCAAAGTTTCATAAACTTCTTTTTGAACAAAGTGTAACACAAACTTCATTTCCTTATCAGTTGATTCACGTAGACAATCAGGGTCCTTACTCCATTGCTTCTATATTTGGTGCTAAATACGTTGTTACTATCGGTGATGACTATACTTATTGTACTTGGCAATACTTGATTCACAATAAATCATAAGTTGTTTCTACTATTGATATGTTTTTCAAACTTATCAAGAATTAATTTTTTGCTTATCTTAAGGCTATAAGATCTAATAATACCGAGAGTTTCTTTTTCATGCATGTCAAAGTCTTTTTACTAGTCTTAGGATTATACACTAGCGATCTATACCCTATACCCTACAACAAAATGGCAAGGTTGAGTGAAAACATCGTCATATCCTATATATAGCTTGAGATATGATATTTCATGCTCATTTACGTAAACACTTTTGGGGAGACCGTACTCTCAAAGCCACTTACCTAATAAATAGAATGTCCATGGCCAAATTACAATGGAAAACACCATATGAGTTGTGATTTCATACTATCCCTACTTATGATCATTTAAGAGTGATGGGATGTTTATACTATGTAGCTTTACTTAGTTCACATAGAGATAAATTTGATTCAAGGGGAGTGAAGTGTATTTTTCTAAGGTATGCTAGCAACATTAAAGGCTAAAAACTTTATGACATGTATACACATCAAATCTTAGTTAGCTGAGATGTTGTCATCTATGAATCGATTTTTCCATATCAGACTTCTTTTTCAAACACTTATCTTATTATACTTATACATCCTTCTGTTCCTCTTGGAGATGATTTACCACTCGTTAATCATGACTCTAATGATGTTGATTCTGTTAATAAGCATAGTTCTACTCTTATGTCTAATTCAAATCTTAGAGTTATCGAGGGTCCTATCCATCTTGATGTCACTCTCATTTTATTCTTAAAGTTTTATACTTTGATGATACATACATTATTCCTGCTCATACATAATCTTCTCTCACACATACTACTAATGTTCATAGGTCTAATAGATTTATATATCTACGAACTTGGCTCAATGATCACTTTCATTCTCTACAACATGTTTCATCAAATACATCTTGCTCCACTTTGTATCCTTTTGCTTTTTGATTCTAATCTCTTTTTTTTCCTCCCAATTATGTTGCATCATTAATACATATATTAGCAACTCATGAACCTTTTTGTTATTCACAAGCATCTAAATGTAAAGAGTAAATAGATTCCATATGTAAGGAATTAGAGACCTTAAAAGTAAATGAAACATGGGGAAATAACTTCATTACGTCTAAGAAAGAAGGCTATTAATTGTAGATGGGTGTACAAGATTAAGTATAAACCATATGGTACCATAGAAAAACATAAAGTTAGATTAGTGGCTAAAGGGTATACTTAAGTTGAACATGTAAATTACCATGATACTTTTTTCCTTAGTTGCAAAATTGGCCAATTGTTAGGGTTTTAGTTATTGTTGTAGTTGCACATGATTGGCCTTACATCAAATTTATGTAAATAATCCCTTTCCACATGGTTTTTTTTATGAGGAGATTTATATGACTCCAACACCTGGTTATTTTAAGGCTCTTGCTAATCAAGTATGACATTTAAAGAAGTCCTTGTATGGCTTTAAGTAAGCCTCTAACCAACGGAATATTGAGCTTTCTCAATTTCTTATTCAATGAAGGTTTGTTCAATCCATGGGTAATTATTCACTATTTACCTAATTTACATCAAAAAGATGCTTGGTTGTGCTATTATATGTAGACAATATCCTTGTCACAAGTGACAATGAATCTCATATTGTTGGTTTCAAACAAGTTCTACATGATAAATTTACCATTAAATATATGGGATTGGTAAGGTATTTTTAGGAGTTGAAATTTGCTGCACTTTTAAAGGTATTTTGTTGAATTAACAAAATTTGTATTAGACATATTGTCTGATGTTAGCATGACAAGTTGTAAGCATTCCTTTATTTCATTACCTACCGGTATTCAACTTTCTAAGGATGATGGTGATTTAGCAAATCCTCTTGTTTATAGAAGGTTGGTTGGTCGATTGTTATATTTGTAAAGTACACGATCAAACATATCATTCGTTGCACACAAAATGAGTTAATTGGTTTCCTAACTAAGAGACTCACATTTAAAGCTTGCTTTTCATCTTCTTTGACTTCTTAAAGGTACCACTCATATTGGTTTGCTCTTTCTTGCCCATAGTCCATGGATATTACAAGTATATAGAAATGTAGGTTAGGGTCATACATCTAATGATAAGAGGTCCATTTTTTTGCTTTTGCATACTTTTAGGAAAATCTTTGGTTTTTTGGAAATCTAAGTGACGTAACACCATTAGTACCTCTACATCCGAAGCCAAATACAAAAGTGTTGTTGCTATTAAAGAATTAACAACAACAAATTGATTTGTTTTTTGGTTATCTTTTATTCTTCACTACTTGCATATACCTATCACTTTACAAATTGATTTGTTCTATGACTATAGATACCCCATTTTACCCTTTTGTGTTTTTTCAAAATTTTTAGATTAGGGTAAAAGGTCTTAATTTAGAAAAAGCATAAAAAGAAAATAGAAAATTTAGAAAACTACAAAAAATTAAAAAAAATTAAAAAACCACAAAAAAAATATAAAAAGATAGAAGATTTAGAAAAAAAAAATAACCAAAATAGAAAATTAGAAAAATCACAAAAAAAGTGGAAAATTAGAAAATAAAAAAAAAGGTATAAATAGATAATTTCTAGATAGTTTGATAGAATAGAATTTTCTTTTTAAGTTAGCATTTATGTTTTTAAGGCCTTATTTAGGAGAGAGGTGTTAGATCTGAGTTTAGATTCAAACTTAGCCTAGGCTAACCTTATCCATATATGCAAATTGATTGTACATATGAACAAAACATGGGCTAATGACTTAATGGTTCAATACTCTAACTTAACATTATATATGGCTTAAAAGTCTTGAGTTCAAATCTTATTAAAAACATAAAATGCCTTTTGTTTTTTTAAAAGATATACATGCTACATGTCATGATATTACTGAGAAATATACCTGCCATGTGTCATGATATTACTAAGCTACGTATCTGGTTGTGACACATGGCACTTCACGGATGCACCATGTCACGGACACATGTCATTTACATAAGCATGATACGTCACTTGTGCAACTAATGTAGTGCTACGTTAGTAAAGTGTCATGTGTACGTAGCCTAATAATATCATGACACATGGCGGGTATATTTCTCAATAATATCGTGATACGTAGCATATATATCTTTTAGAAAAACATAAAGCATTTTCTACCTTTGGTAAGATTTGAACCTGAGACTTTTAAGCCATATACAATATTAAGTTAGAGTACTGAACCATTAAGCCGTTAACCTGTGCCTTATTTATATATACAATCAATTTGCACATATGGATGAAGTTAGCCTAAGCTAGATTTGAATCTAAACTCAAATCCAATACGTCTCTCCTTAACATTGTATATGGCTTAAAAGTCTTAGGTTCAAATCTTACCAAAGGCAGAAAATGCCTTTTGTTTTTCTAAAAGATATACATGCTACGTGTCACGATATTATTAAGAAATATACCTACCATGTGTCATGATATTGCTAGGCTATGTGTCCAATTGTGACACATGGCACTTCACAAACGTACTACGTCACGAACACATGTCATTTACATACGGCATGACATGTCTATTACGCAACTGATGTAACACTACGTCAGTGCCTCTTTCTTTCCTTTTCCGTCCCTTTCCTTGGTTTTCCTTAAGAATGCTAGGAGTTTCCTCATTGGTCAACTTACTTCAATACCAATTTCAAGCCATTTTATGTTGTAATTTCGCTAAATTAATGGCGGATTTGCAAACTAGACATAACCCATTTCATATGGATCCCAAGAACAAGATCGAATTTGATCATTAAGAGAGTCGAAAGGAGGATTAAAAATCATAAAAACAATAAAAGCGCGGATTTTCTTCCTCTTTGAATTTTCGTGATTCAAAGTAATATAATGATTTTGCAAGCTTTTGATGCTTGTTTCTGGAAAAAAACAAACATCTAAGATACGCATTCAACTAAGAATTTACACCCATTCAAGAATTAAGCATCGGTCAAACTCCATCTTAAATCCTCCACATTTAGAGCAAAATCATCCTTTCCGAGTTTGTTCGAGGTTGTATGTTTATATATTATATCTCCTGGCTTCATTCCAATACAAAGCTCTCACTCCCGAACTCTCTCTCTCCATACAAACTCTCTTTCTCTCTTTACTACATAAGCTCTCTCTCTCTCTCTCTCTCTCTAAACACCCTCCAACTAACCTATGTCCTCCGACCGAACCCCTTAAGCTCAAGCTTCTCAACATCATAAAGCCCAGCCATTGTCGTGCCCCCTATAGCAACCAACTTGCCACCACAAAACCCTAACCCTAATCGTGGCCACCCATTCGAAACCCGAGCTCTACTATACAACACTCAAATTCAACCTCATCACGAGCTTCAACACTTCTAGAAACTTACGACCCAAGTGCTCCTTCCTAGTTATTTTCTACTACCATCCGACGACAATTCCATAATTATCAATTACTCTCGTCTCGACTATATATCTTACGAGTCGACTCGATCACTTTTTTAATATCTTATACATATCATATTATTTTTATTTTTCTCTATTATTGTAAAAGTAATTATTTTGCTGGTAAATAAATTTGTATTATAAATTATATTAGATGCTATATTATACTATTATTTTTATATAAAAGTTTACTATTATAAATTGTGCCACATATTATATTATTGTCTATATGTATAGATATGGAGTTAGGTTACTATTTTCTATTGGATATAGAGTTACATTGATACTTGTATCGTATATTTACTACTTCAAATAATTGATTTTAGTCTACGAATGATTCCATTCTTTTATGATAATGCCTTGGAATTATTATTGATAACATTATTATTATATTATTTCTATTATGTTTATTATTATTATTATTATGAAGTATATGGTATTAATTATATAGTATGCCCATTTCAGCTTCCATTTACTACTGTGTTTTTCTTTACATATTTCTATGAACTTTTATATTGTTTGATAGTATACTTATTTTTTTTATTTTATTAGTTAGTAAGCCATATATTTTAACAGTCTCATTATATATTACTTATTGTTTCTCTTCCATTTATTGCACCCTTATAATATGAGTAAATAAATGGTATTATATATATAAATATGTTAACTTTTTACTCTATTATGTATATTATATTATTTCTAATTCCTATCTAGACTAATGAATCGATTCGATTAATTTTACTTGAATATTTAAATTGATAAGTTTATGTATTAACAAGTAATAGATTAATAGGTTCACAAATAATTTTCTTAGTAGAACTTAGTTATTGAGTAGCTGAAGGTTAATGTATATACTTGTTCTCGATTTTAAATAGATTCATGTTAGGTATCGAGTTCCTTCCTTGTTAAGTAGTTTGGACTATTTCATACGAAACTTATAGTTTTGGAGTTTCGGTTGTTTATCAAGAAGCTATTCCAGGTACATGGTGCTTAGTTGTTGCTCGTGCCTAAAAGGACTTAGTAATCAAACCAAACTAATTAATTTGATTACTGGTTGTGTTTGACCAATGACTCTAAAGGCCGGTAGTGGCAATTTTCTAAAGGAACAACTGTTGATTATATGTAGAGATTCCCTAGTAGACTTTCATATTAAACGACACAACTAGAATATTAGGTTTCTAAACTTTGAACTTTAGTTGTAAAGAACTTAAAGGAAAATTTATATTATATTCACCTATGTATATGGACGGGGATTATGGTGTGGCAGGGTCATGAGTACTCCTTTATTGGTTCTTGGCCCAAAAGATAATCAAACTATTATTTACGTATATTTTATTATAACTGCATTATGTGCATGTGTATGTTTTAGGCTTAGCATTTGAGTGTGTTTGTGTACCCGTCCTAACCTTTGGCTCATTCTTCTGTTTTTACAACTGCAGGTCAATTTAATAAACTTACAAGAAGTATGGAAATTGCCATCATTAGTTAGGAAAGAGAGGCAGTTAGTTTTATATGTTATAAAAGATCAAGATCTAGTTATTTAGTATATTTGTGACTAAAATAACTCGCCTGTGAGTCATCGAATTGATATATTTGGATAATCATTATTTTATACTTGATAAGTGGTTATTACAAGTGATTTTGGAGAATCTAGTTGGTCTTAGAGCCTTAACATATCCCTGATTAGTAGGGATTCAAAAAGTCTTCGTTCCAAAACCATACAGTCATAAGACCATGTATAAGAGCCAAAACCTACTTAGTGCTAGAAGGTCAAGGAATTTGGTGACCTAATAATAGAGGAGCCGGTAACCAAGGCCCTAGTGAATGACTATTATAACTAATATGGTCCTAATGAGTTGTAGCGTCCTTTAGTTTTAGGGCATTACAAGGAAAGTTATACATTATTCTAGAAAAAAAAAACCAAAAAACATTAAATAACTTATTAGAGTGAAATAAATGGAGAACAAAATAAGTCATGTTAAAGTACATATTGCATCTTCTCAAGATAGAAAACGCTCAATAGGAGAATCTATTATGGCGCATGCTGCCAAGACTCCATTAGGGAGCTCTTCTATCTCATTTGAAGAAGCCTAACCCATCTTGATAATGTATGACGTAATCCCAATTGTGCAGAGATCATAAATGATAACTTTACAATTTGTGTTTATTTATGGCATAATCGTATCACTTTCGTGTCATGTATGTGTCACTTTTGTGACTTCTCGTCATAATTGTGTTTCTAATTGTATCATATTGGAGCTAAGTACAAATGATTAAATATAGAAATTAAAAGGGATTTAGCATTAACAATAGTAAAACATATTTTTAAAGAAGTACATAAAATTGAGTAGATATCACAAAAAATTATTTTACAATGTAGTTGTGTTTGATTGTAGTATAATTGTATCACTTTTGTGTCATGTGTATGTCAATTTTGTGATTTCTCTCTATAATTGTGTTTCTAATTATGTCAAATTTGTGTTGAGTACAAGTTATTTACAATTAAATCCTATTCACCCCCTCTTATGTTCCTAATTTAGTATCTTCCTAGGTTAGCAAATTATATATGCATCTTTAATCAATCGAGATCAGATTTCTAATCAGTTTTGTCTATAACTATCATTGCCCATCATTGTCTTCCATCCATAAATTTCAATGTCGGCCGAAATTTCACCTATCCTTAAGAATTAGGATCCTTAACGCTACTCTATCTCCATCTTAAAGCTATTCCACTTATTTCATGTCATCTTTTCTCAATCATGGTGTCTTTGTTGCGCATAAGGTGATGAGTTCGATGTTTGTGTTTGCCGTATTTTCAACATGATCAATAATGTTGATTTTTTGCTAATAATATGGATGATTGGATATGTAGACAGGCTTCTATATGGTAGTGTAGCATTGGTTGTGGTTGGTGGCAAGTATAATGAGATAATATGCAACCTATTTCCATTGAATTGGTTTGAATGTCTTCCACCTAGTATACATCTTTTTAATGGTTTCTTTAATCATTAAAAAAAAAAAACTTTAAGAGCTTGATAATCTTAAACTATTTTTCATTTTAATTGAATTTTGGTAGTTAAATTGTAGGAATTATGTAAATAAGTTGGTTTAGTATACTGTTTCTAGTTAATAGTTACGGGAAGCTTCTAATGTCACTATTTAGAATTTCATATATATATATATATATATATATATTAAATATATATATATACATTATACGATATCCAAATTATTGTTGCTTTCTAATATGTTACACTTGCAAAATGGATAGGTAGTCTTTTTTTATTTAACCATTCAATAATGCAAGTCGATTGAAAATGGTGCTGACATGGAAGATCCACCAGCTCATTAGCATCTTCATAGGTATATTGGCTAACACAATAGTGCTACAATCATAAACGGCCATGTGCACTAAAATATTCTATTTGGATAAAGATAATGACAATATTTAGTTGATTTGTCCAACAAGATAAACATAAAACTTGTAATTTGAAAGATTAGAGTTGTTAGCTAAATAAGAATAATGTTAGGAATATGGTTATTTATTTTTCAATTCTGTTTCTTTTGTTATTCTGTTATTTTACCACATGTACATTATTGTATATATATCTTCACTTGTACAATAGTTACATGGTTAGTTACAAAGATTCATTTTCAGAACTTACGTCCATCTTCCTTTTTTGTTTCTCCTCTTCAGCTTCGTTGCACAAGTTTTAAGTTTCTTATCAATTTCTCTATTTTCTTTTCGGCTCTACTGCATAAGTTTTGAGCTTCTTATCCTGGTATCAGAGCCATCATCATGAACAATTCACCTCTTGAAGATGTTCTTCACCTTTTTACATTCATTACTCAGATTCTCAAAGTTTAGTATCAATCACTCCTGTATTGTCTGGTCTTAATTATAATACATAGAGTAGATCCTTTTTGTTAGCACTGTCTATACACAACAAAGTTGGATTTATGGATCACTGTCTGAACCTAAGAAGAGTGACAAATTATACCCAATTTGGAGTCAAAGTAACAATCTAATTGTTGCGTGGCTATTGCAATCCATTTCTCCACCAATTGTATCAATAGTCATTTATATGCATTCTGCTAAATAAATTTGGGACAAGTTGAAGGTATGTTTTTCTTAACTCTATGGTTTGAGAATTTGTCAATTATATCATATGTTAAGCACTGTAGTTCAAGGTTTAAGGAGTGTTAATGAATATTTTACTGAATTGAGTATAATCTAGGAGGAATTAAGAAATTTCAAACCACTTCCATATTGTCCATGCGAATCTTGTAATACAAAATGATTCGATAAGTTTGCTGACATGGTTTAGAAAGATTACATGTTCAAGTTTCTTAATGGCCTTAACGAGAGTTTCATGGCTCTTCATTCTCAAATCCTTATGATAAAGCCTTTTCCTACTTTGGATGAAGCTTACAATCTAATGGTTCGAGATGAGTTTCAAAGAGTAAATAAGCTTAGGGATCCAATTCTCTCAGAGGCCTTTGCTATGGTTACTATGAGTGAAAGTAGGTAGCAAAACAAAGGGGATATCGTTTGTAGCTATTGTTAAAAGAGAGGACACTTAAAGGAGAAGTGCTATAAACTCATTAGTTTTCCTCCACATTCCAAACAAAATAATAATGGTATGCAGTATACTTCTAGCCTAAATCATGTGTTTTCTAAACATGGTACGGTTGATTCTATACACAATGCAGTAGGTTCTTGTTCCTCTATTTCTGATATGAGTATTGGCTCTAGTGTTGCATTTGATGGAAATTTGTCGGGGCTCAATTTTTCAAGGGAACAAATTCTCAATTTACTCAGAAAGTTGCATGTTTCTAACAACAATACTTCTTCTAGTGCTGGTGTTTCAGCACCAATAGTTTCTTCTCCATCAACTGTTTTGTAGAATAGAGCTCAAGATGAAGCTTCTATGAGTCATATGGCAGGTACTTTCAAGACTTCCTTTAATCAAATACAAGATAATTGTGTTGATTGGATTCTAGATTTGGATGCTACTGATCATATGGTTAGCTCTATTTCCCTGTTTCATTCATATGTGGCCATCGAAAATCGACAAATTTTTTTGCCTAATGGTCAACAATTAGCTGCTACACATGTTGGGATGATGGTGATTTCTTCAACATTAGTCATATATAATGTCATCTACCCTCATTCAAGTATAATTTGATCTTTGTGACCAAGTTATCTCAAGACTATATTTATACTGTTATTTTCACGAAGACTTTTGCTTTCATCTAGGACTCTTCTAATCAGAGGGTGATTGGTCAAGTTGGATCAAAGGGTAACCTATACTTGTTAAAGCAACAAGTTGTTCCTCCGGATGCTTGTCCAAGTAAAGATGTTTTTATTAATACTAAGGATGTAAACAACATGTTTCTTTCTCATGCTTTGTGAAGATTACCTAAACATTTTGATGTTTGACTTTTTCATCTTGGTCATTAGACTCATGAGCAACTGAAGCAAATGAGTCAAGTTGATAATGTTGTTCAATGTCATCATTTTCAATGCATGATTTGCCCTTTGTACGTAATTCTTTTCCTTTACACGCTCAAAGCACATGTATAGCTTTTGAACTGGTTCATATGGACATTTAGGGGTCTTATGCTACTTCTACTATTGAAGGTTATCAATATTTTCTCATAGTAGTTGATGACTATACTAGGGTCACATGGGTTTATCTTATGAGAACTAAACATGGAACATCTATGCTTATTCAATCCTTTTGCAATATGGTTTTTATTTAGTTTAATACTTGCGTTAAGGTGATTCGCACTGACAATGGTTCTAAGTTTATGTTGTCAAGTTTTTACTCTTCCAAAGGAATTGTCCATCAAATCACATGTGTTAAGACACCTCAACAAAATGGTGTTGTCGAAAGAAAACACCAACATCTATTGTCTACTCCTTGTGCTTTGCTTCTACAAGGTTCTCTACCTTTATGTTTTTGGGGTGATGCTGTTTTAACAGCCACTCATCTTGTTAATAAGATACCAACAGATGTTTTAGGTAGGATCTCTCTATATTAGATGTTATTTTATAAGGTTCCCTCTTATACTCATCTTCGTGTGTTTAGATCATTATGTTTTTCATTTACTCTTATGAGGAATAGAACAAAATTTGATCTGCATGCTCAGCCATATATATTTGTTGGCTATCCATCTATAGTTAAGGGATATCGACTGTATAGTTTAGCTCATAAGCAATATCTTATATCTCGAGATGTGCATTTTGTTGAGAGTGTGTTTCCTTACAAAATACATTCTTTCTTGGATCCAGTTTCTAATGAGTCTTCAGTCTCCCTGCCTTCAATCAAGTCTTCTTCTTATCTGGATCATATATTTTCTTTGTTTCCTCCTAATAAGTCAATTCCATATAATATTGTTGAGCCTACTATAGAGTGTTCTGATGAGTGTGATTTACTAAATGTCTTAGGCGCAGTACTCGTATGAAGAAAATTCCTTCTACCTTGCAGACTATCATCATAGTCTTACTCTACACAATGATTCCGGTGTTGTTTCATCAAGTTCTTCTACACATCCTTTAAGTACAGTGTTGAGTTATGATTCCTTATCTCCCTCTTTTCGAGCTTTTGTTGTCCAACTATCTCAGCATTATGAGCTTACATCTTATCATCAGGCAAAACTTATTGAGCCCTAGAATAAGGCAATGAATGAAGAGTTGGATGCTCTCAAACGAAACAATACTTGGGGCTTTGATCCTTTGCCTTCTAGGAAACACACGATAAGTTGTAAGTGGGTGTATAAAATTAAGACTACAGCTAATGGTTCTATTGATAGGTCTAAGGCTCAGCTTGTAGCTAAAGGCTATAATCAAAAGGAAGGTTTTGATCATACCAAGACTTTTAGTCTTGTGGTTAAACACACTTCTGTCCATTTATTCTTTTGCTTGGCTGCACATTTTAATTGGCATGTTCATCAAATGGATGTTTACAATGCTTTCTTGAATGGCAATTTACTTAAGGAAGTTTTTATAGAAATTCCACCTGGTTTAGATGTTTCTAATCAAAGTACTTTCGGAAGAAAACTTATTTGTCAACTTAATAAATCAATCTATGGTCTTAATCAAGTATCACGGTAGTGGAATGCCAAGTTAACACATTCTCTTTTAGCTTATGGTTTCACACAATCTTATTGTGATTATTCTCTGTTTGTTAAAGGATCTGGTGATGATATGTTGGTAATCTTGGTTTATGTTGATGATATTGCGATAGTTAGTAAACAACTTGTTCTAATCGACCATTTTAAGAGTTTCGTGCATACTCAATTCAAAATCAAAGATTTAGGGATTCTTAAGTACTTTACTGGTCTTGAATTGGCTCGTTCATCAGGTGGTTTGGCTTTATTACAACGCAAATTTGCTTTAGATTTGCTTACTGAAATAGGTTTTCTTGGGTGCAAATCAATTGCAACACCAATTGTTCCTAATCATAAGCTCTCTAAGAATGATGATTCTGAGCTTGTTGATGCTTCTCACTATCGCAAAATCATTGGCAAACTCCTATACCTTTGTATTACTTAGCCAGATTTAACTTATGCTGTTCATGTCCTTAGTCAATTCATAGATAGTCCTAAACATGTTCATCGGCTAGCTTGTGAAAGAGTTTTGCAATACATCAAAGGCATGGTTGGTCAAGGTCTTTTCTTTTCCAAAGATTTTGACTTGATTATTCATGCATACAATGATAGTGATTGGGGAGGATGTCTTGACTCAAGACGTTCTACTACAAGTTTTTGTGTTTTTCTTAGACAATCCCTCATTAATTGGAAATCCAAGAAATAAACAACAATTGCACGGAGCTCTGCTAAGTCTGAATATTGAGCACTTGCATCTACTACTTGTGATGTAATCTGGTTGATTGCTATGCTCAAAGAGTTTCATGTTGTTCCTTCTTTGCCTATATAATTATTTTGCAATAATCATTCGGCAATTCATATAACTAAGAACCCTGTATTCCATGAACACACCAAACATCTTGAAATGGATCTTCATTTTGTTTGTAACAAAGTAGCCAAGGGTGTTATCTTACCTATTCATGTTCCTACGAAAAGTTAACTTGCTGATATCTTTACAAAAGGACTTGTTATAGTACAGTTTGCCTCTCTCTTAGCCAAGATGGGAGTAATTAACATTTACTCTCCATCTTAAGGGGGGGTATTAGCAATATGGTTATTTATTTTTCAATTCTATTTCTTTTGTTATTCTGTTATTTTACTACATGTAAATTGTTGTATATATGTCTTCACTTGTACAATAGTTACATGGTTACTTACAAAGATTCATTTTCAAAACTTACGTCCATCTTCCTTTTCTATTTCTCCTCTTCAGCTTTGCTGCATAAGTTCTAAGTTTCTTATCAATTTATTTGTTTTCTTTTCAACTTTACTACATAAGTTCTAAGCTTCTTATCAAATAATACATTATCGATATAATATTTCTAACAAATAATATTTATATTTTGGCTTAATTTACATAGAAAATAAATATATAAATATACATAAGACTACTTAGAATTTCATATATACACATATATAAATTATACAATATCCAAATCATTAGTGCTTTCTAATATGTCACACCTATAAAGTGGACAAGTAATCTTCTTATTCAACCATTCAATGATGTTAGTGAACTAAAAATGGTGCCAACATGAAAGCTCTATTAGTTTATTAACATCTTCATAAGTATATTGGAAAACGCAATAATGTTACAATTATGAAGCACTAATCATATTATAATATATAATTCTATAAGCTCCTTTTTTTATATATCATTTTTATAGCATTATTAATGCATTTTCATTTTTTTTTCATATTCAATACAGTTTCCAAAGCGCCTACCTTTTATATTCTATTATAACATATTATTACTTAGTAATTCACTTTAAACCATTCCTTTTATGAAAATCATATATCATCTTATAATATATTATAGTGTCTATTAATAAATGAATTAAATATTTAAATGGATAATATTTTAAATAATAATTAATTAATTAAATTATTTTTTTCATTTTTTATTTTCAAAAATAAGAAATTTATAATCATAATTTAGAATTTTATCCACGCATAGTATCGACTCACAACTAGTTTCCCTAATAAAATTGAAGTTAAGGAAAGTTATAAATTATTTTAGAAAAACAAAATGAAAAAACACTAAAGACATTACTAGAGTAAAATTAATAGAGAATAAAATAAGTAACATTAGAGTACTGTGGTGGCACATGCTTCTAAGACTCCACCAGGGAGCTCCTCTATCACATTTCAAGAAATCTAGCCAATTTTGATAGTGCGTAACATGAACCTAATTGAGTGGAGATCACAAATAATTACTTTTCAATGTAGTTGTGTTTGTTTGTGACATATTATGTCATGTATGTGTCATTTTTGTAACTTCTCTCTATGATTGTGTTTCTGATTATGTCATATTGATGTTGTGTACAAATGATTAACTATAAAACTGAAAGGGATTCAGCATCAATAATAGTCAAGCATATTTTTAAGAAAAAGTATGTGAAATAGAGTAGAGATCGCAAATAATTACTTTACAATGTAGTTGTGTTTGTTTATGGTATAATCATGTCACTTTTATGTCATTTATGTATTATTTTCATGACTTCTCTTTATAATCATGATTCTAATTATGTCATACTTATGTTGTGTACATATCATTTGAGATTAAACCCAATTCACTCCCTTTTGGGCTATTAATAGGGGATCAGCTCTAATACAATTTGTAATGCATGTAGCCAAAAGTAGTTAATAACCAAGTTAACAGATACTAACAAGCTCAGTTCAACTATTTGACTTAAAAGATTTTAATTACTGTTGACATGTCAACTTAGGCTCAGTTTAACTGTTTAACTTAAATGTTTTTAATTACTATTGACATGTCAACTTAGCCTTTATATATCGACATCTCTCACAATCCATGTAGGACTCAATTCACATTCTATTCACATGGATATCACATGTACCCAAGAGAACCACAAATCACACATCCCTTCAAAAATCATAAATCAAATAAAACAACATACTCTCAAATCCAATTACACAAACTGTATTAGTTTATTTGATCCATGGTTTTTGAGTAGGTACAATTTGGGGTTATATCGAGGGCTATGTGTATATTATATGCCATTTTGTTGTAAAAATCTAACAATTTTCTGATAGAAAACAAAAGAGACTATGGATTTATAAAAAATAAAGTAAAATGCCTACCAATAAATTATCAAAATCTAAAGACATGTTGTCTTTTTTTTTTTCCCCTTCTATATTTTATCATATATGATGATTGTTTAATGCAAATCTCACTTTACCATTTAATTCATACTTTGACAAACATGGTTGGTTAGAATAGATACAACTAAACATCTAAAGTTAGGATGAAAACCATGTCAACAAGTTAATCAATCTTTTTTTAATTATTATTTGTATTTGGTACTTTTCTCAACAATGAGAATTTCTAAATTTAGTTTAAGCTCGTGTTTGTGTAACAAGAAGATGAGATGGTAAGAATCATAACCTTATTACGAGATCGTGAGCTCAAGGGCTTAATTCCCTAATGCATTAAGCTCTCTAACATGAGCTTATCCAAAAAGAGGTCGAGCTTTTCAAACTAAGCTAATGGGATATTTGAGCTTACAGAGGCAGTTGATACTCTCTCGGGTAAAGGAACTCAAAGCAGATGCCAAGGTCCCCTAAATTTAGAAGATGCCATGCATCAAGCATCAAGCTCTATACACCTAAGCGCCTGAGGACTCGAGCTTAGATAGTCTAACCAACAACTTGACTAAACCACCTTGAGTACCCGAGCTACAGACCTAATCAATGCCACCCAGACCTAAAGTTTGTCCCTTACTACAATTGGGACCATGGAATGATCCAATGACACGTGTCTTCTACTTTTCTATTGATTGTATTATTTCTCTTTTTGTTATTTTACCAAGCTGTACTTGTACATTACTTGTTGCTATTTCTAGAATAGTATCTATTTTTGCAAAAATATAGAATTCTAAGAGTTGCTTTAATTAGCTACAATAAATACCCATCTCATGTAATAGCCATACATCAATATCTAGTAATAGAATATTCTTTTCTTCTTCCTTGCACTTGTGTTTACCATTATTGAACCCAAGTCAAATTCTACTTTTATCTATCTATTTCAAGTGAGAGTTAGTAGCGAGTGACCTTGGGTGCTAGTATGTGCATCATATTAAGCTAGTTCCAAGTTTGAGTGAGGCATCAGTACGTCATATTTGGTTGTCAGTATACGAAACTAGCTCAACTTCAATTACCATTTACTCTTCTAACCATCTTATGGTTTAGACCCACCCCATTGTGCTTGTGTGGTACCACTAGCCATGTGTCTATCCATGTTGGTATCCGTACCATGACACCTTCAAAAACAAAAATTCAAGCATTAGTTATGCAAGAGGCCTCTCTTGAGAGCATGTGCTTTTTCTATCAATTTACCTAGTTTATACATGTTCTCAAGAAAAGTTGCCATTAATCATAACACTTAAACCAATGGTCTCAATTTTTTATTAGCACATAATTATCAAATAACAAAATGCTAGGAATTATCATTAATATCCTTTAATTTAACTTGTACTAGTGATATGACTACGAGCCTAACTCCCCTAGTAACACATTATAATGGATAAATAAATTATAAAATAATATAAAATGGATGATGTAGAATAGTGGAAACAAAATAATTTAAAAGTATCCAAAACTATGTGTAAAAATGGAAATTGAATAAGAAAACCGAATTATCCAATAAATAAATAACAAAGTTAAGAAATTCACTATAAATAAAAAAAAATGGTTTCCATTTCTTTTCTAGATTAATAAATGTTACATGAATTAAAATACAATAACCACCTGTTGACTAGTTGCTAGACATGCCAACTGATATGCCAATTGATTTCATACTTAATTTGCCTCGTGGAATCATGCTTAAGAAGTCCAAGATTGAACTTTTACACCTTTAAAGTGAATGATGGATGTGATATATGAATTATTCTTTATTTACGAATTACTAAGAATCCAAGAACTAAAAAATAATCGTTGTCCTCTAGACAAAAATCAAGCACAAAAAACAAAAGGGCAATAAGAATTAGGTAATAAAAGAATAATTTGTGGCATGTAATACCCTTCTTTCAAGAGTCTATTTTACTTATTTAACCTATAATTTTCAAATGTAGTACTAAAAAGGCAAGTCATTACGCCATCCAAGAAATTAGGATAAGGTTAGACCACTATTTTAACTTAAACTTGTTTTCACAATTACAACCAACTCATCATTTATATGATGTTTATCAACCTGCCAATCTATTAGAGTATAGAGAATACTCACAAAAAATGCTTCCTCCTATCAATTTTCAAAAACTTCATACCACACCTACTATTAAACCTGTAGTTACATATCTTATAGTAAGGCTCAATAACCTGCATAACATCATAACATTTTATCACCTGCCTCATACAAAATCGCTTTCATTCCTATATTACAAATTTACATAATTTTGCTTATAGGGTTATATATCAATCTATGACATAACTAAAAAGAAATTACACATCATATGTAATACATTACAATGATCGATGTGATGCCCTACGCCAAAAATAATTAATAATCAAATAAACACTAATGAGCTCATTTGAATCACTTGGCCTAATAGTATCTAGGTAATGTTGACATTATTCACCAATTGGCCTATCACGACTCGAAAGGGTTAGTCACGGCAGTCGCCGTATACCGTACAAAAGACTGTAAATTGATTTTCCTTATAATCGACAACCCTTTATACGATACACAAGACTATGGCTACGGCTACGGCTACGGCTACGGTTACGACCGTATAAAAAACTGTAAATTGATTTTCCTTACAATCGATAACCCTTTATACGATACACAAGGCTATGGCTACGGCTACGGCTACCACTGTAGTTACGACTACAACCAAGAGTTGCATAAGTGTAACTAATATCATTTCATGATAATAATAACAAATTAGAGAAATATAAAACATAATCTATTTATATAGAAATTTATAGATAAGAAATATATAATACTTCTTAACTCAAACTAACATCATTTCATTACATAGTAAGATTCATAATTTAAATACACTATCGTAAGTACACTTTGATCATATCTTACTTTCACATCAACCCCCTGATGTACAACTAACCTCGAGCATGCGACGGCCCGACTCCATGAATAACTCGACCTGTAAAAGTAAATTACAAGGATATAAGCTAACTAGCTTAGTGAGATAATACCTCCAACCATACAGTAATCAAGTTATACATCAATTAAATTCAACCAAATGAATGCATGTCAATCAGTATGCCAAACAAATAAATGTAGGTGACCAGGTACTGCATGCAACTCAGATTTAACGCCCTCCAATGTCAGGTTTGGAGATACATCAATATAGTCAGATCCGGGTATCATACTAAAACTTATCTCATAATGAAACTCCACGTTTCATATTTAAAATGTAATAGTATATCCATTCTTAGTTTTAATCAAAATCAAGTTCTACATATGATTGTAAATAGAGTTACGCAACCCTCACTCACCCCTAAACGGAGGCCTCTAGACTCGACCCTTAGCCAGACAGTTGGTACCTCCAATGCTTAGTGATCTCACAAGCTAAGGTAAGGTCATATCATACATGTACACCGTACAAAATCTATGTCAATCAAATAATCAACCTACATATGGCCTTTCGCTACCTCTGTGTAATGTGACGGCCGGAATTAATTATGCGATGTATGATTATGCATGCTTCGAGCTAGCTTTTTCAAGTCAAGTAAAATTAGGTTTTATTATTTAGTGATCAACAAGGTCACAGACAATCAGTTCCTAGCGAATCTACCATGCAACAATCAATACGTTATCATATTTTAAAGTAAATTCACCATTAACAAACAGTTATCATACATAAGCATAACCCAACCCCATATAATATTCAATTATTAATCATAATTTATATTCACTAATTACAAACACAAGTAAGTATTGAATCGTTAGAAAAAACTCACTCAACCCTGATCGACTCAGAGGTTGTAATATTCCGATAACAGCTTACGATCAAAGTCGAGATCACCTAAGAATGAAGAATATAGAAAATTATAAGTTTAGGAATTTAAAACTAAATTAATATCGTAATTTGTACTGTTTGCTTAACTTGGTTATGTGAAATCGTTAATTCAAGCTTTTTATCGAATCGCGTATAACTTTTTCAATTTAGCTTGAATCGTTATGAACTTATAGTCCATTTTGATTGCTTTTAAGTGTATTTTCTCGTAGCGAGATCCATTTTGGAAGTTATAACTCGCAGTTTGGATTATGATATAAAAATATTACAAAATTTATTATTTTAATTTAAAAAGTTATAAAATATTAATTTAAGCTTTTTCTTAGTATATTTACGGTTTAATAATTATTTAAATCGTATAATTGATAATTTTCTTAGTTTAAGCTTATTTTACTCTTATTCCTTATTTTTATCCATTTTTAAGATTGTAGAATTATTAATTCAAATTTTTTTTCTACTTTATTATTTTCTAGTACTTTACGGTATACATACATATAAATACTTATTAATATATTTGATTAATTTTTCTAATTTACTTAATTATTAACTCTTTTTCCTAATTCACAATACTCATATATATATATATATACATATTTATTAACTTATTTTATTTAGTAAATTAATATTATCATATATTATATATACTATTTAATTATACACATATTTGTACATATACATTACTATTCATATATGTACATTTATACATATACTATACTTTATGTAAGAAATTATTTTGACTTTAATTATATACTATACGTATAAGTATAATATGAATGTATTTGTATTTATATACATATACAGTTATACAGTTGTACTAAATATATATATATATATATATATATATAATACTAATACTATAGTACATATATATAATGTTCAGCCCAAATACATGTATAAATATATATACAAAAATTCTTGTAAAATGAAAATACTAGATATAAATATACATAAATACGCTTACTATTATACTTATACATATACACACACACATATATATATATATAATAAATACTATGTTTATATATTCATATACATATATTCACGCCACATATATATATACACATATATACATAAAATAGCTTATATGTATACATAAATATAATAATACGGAATATATGTATATATATATCATATACATATACTTAGACTTTTCATCATATATTAACATAAATACTATGTACATACATACTCCTATATATTCACGTGTACATACATATATATTAATACCTAAATAGTAAAAATACTAAATCATACTATATGTATTCTTATTTATACATACATACATATACATAAAGAAATACATAGTATATCTATATTATACACATACATATACATATTTTAGACCATACACACAAAATACATATACCTTTATGCATACATACATGTAATACATGAAATAAAATAAAAGAAAAATAACAAATACCTAATATATGTGTACATAGTATAAAGTTTATATATACATGTACAAAATTTAAATAATAACTTACCTAAATCTTTTAATAATTTAATTACTCAACCCACTTGATCTCCTTCTCCTTCTTCTTCTTCTTCTAATTAATTTGTAATGTGAGCTTTGATTTGGTTTCCCTTTGCTTTTCTTTTCTTTTTCTCGGTTTGGTTCTCTTCTTTGTTTTTTGTTTTTTTTTTTCTTTTGAAAATTTCAATCTCCTAAGCGTGTGCAGCAATTTAAAAAGAGAAATAGAAATAAGAAGAGAAAATAGATTAAGTTATCTTGAGCATTTATTAAGATGGGACAAGGTAATTATGTCTTAATTTTTTTCTTCTTTATGAAATCAACACCTAGAGATGAATTTCCTCACGTAGGCTACTATTGGGATTTGCTGGAGTTCAACGTGGAAAAGAGAAAAAAAAAAAATAGAAGAAGAAAAAAGAAAAGAAAAAGGAAGAAAAAAGAAAGAAAATAGAAAATAAAAATAAATATATGTAATTTTTTTAAACATAAAAATAGTAAAAATAACATTTATAAATTAATTTTAGAATTTTGTGAAAATTTATCAATTTAATTGGTACCCATTACAATTATAATTTTTACAAGTTATTTTAATGTTTTCATTAAAAATTTCACACGATTACGCGATTCAATTAATAATTGTAATAGACTACAATTATATCATTATTAAGTAATATTTAATTATTTTATAAGTTTAAAGTTATAATTTTAGAATTTCGATCAAGTTCGGGTTCAATTTCGAGTAATTGTGTATACATCTAATTTAGGATTTTCGTATACAATTTAGGTTTCAATCAATTTCTAAGGTTTTTTTTATCAATATTATATTCGATTTATTAAATTTCATAAAATTTTATCGTTACTAGCCTTCTCGATTTATGATATATTTTAGGATTCTCAAACTTAAATTAAGATTCAAACTATGGATTTTATAAGGTTTACATTGCCTTATGTGCTACAACTTAATATCTTCTATAATTTATGTAGGACTTCATTTACATGGGATATCACAATCGCGCTCCTCCACCACCCACCTACCCCCCACTCCCTCCCCTCCCTACATCACCCCTACATCATCACCTCGCAAACCCCTTGGCCCCTTCCTCCTGGTTTACAATTAAGCTCAGATCTATCCCCTTTTAAGTCATCCATGCACCAAATACTTATTAGTGGAGGGTTGCCTCTGATACCAATTATAACGTCCTATGGTAGACATAGCTAATAACAAAGTTATCAAATACTAATAAGCACATTTTAACCGCTTAATTCAAAAACTTATAGTTAATGTTAACATGTTATTCAATGCTTAACCTCATATACTACTAATCAACATCCCCCACAATCCTTGTAAGATACCATTTACATGGGGTACCACAATCTATGCATAAATACTAGTAAAGCCTATGATCTAAAAGTGGCTTCCTAAGTCTCTCATTTTAACCCTTGATTTCAGTTTAGTTTTTAAGCCTAATTTTTGGTACTTGAGGTTAGAAAATTAACCCATTAGCCCATAATTTAAGTTAAATGAGCACACTAAAACAAAATAAGCAATAATGGAATGATACAATAATAATAACAATTAGCTAAGAATTTACAAAACTAAATATTCAATACAAACCCAAACATAACCTTAGATAACTTTAGTATACAAAACATTAATGCATCAGAAACTGAAATACGCTAGCCAATATCTCATACATATGTCTTGGAGTGTTATGGTGGACTTAAAATATAACTTAAAGAGTCACAAAAGGCTTACTACACTTTACTTGGAGAGTAGTGGAAGAATTGATAAATTATTGACTTGGAGAGTCGTAGTAGACTCAATAAGTTTAACCTAGAGAGTTATGAAAGAATCAAAACTTGAAGAGTTGCAAAAAAACTCGTATGCTTTAGATGCCAATATAGAGATTATAAACAAACTTCAATAAAAGTAAACCTACTATCAAAGGGTTTCATATTCACAACCAAGCAAATTATTATAACAGCCGAGCATCCCTATGGCAAATATATGATAGTACAAGAGTAGCCTAGCAACCTCTAATTTGATCACAAACATAAATCAACAATTCCATTCTCAAATTCGCTTAAGTGAAGTTTGATGGAAACATTATATACTAAGGATACAAAATACATTTTATTAATATACACTTCACCAACTCATCCTAACATTAATCATCAGACAAATCGGCACATACCTCCGCTAACCATAATATAAGCAACTTCAAGTCCAAGTCTCAACCAAATAGATTGTCCAAAATGCTTACCTGGTGAAGCTTTTTCCTAAAATTGAAGTATCCTTCTTCACCTATTGCAAACAGACATGTTTGATTCAAGATTTATCCTAATTAACATTTGGTCCTACTGACATTCAACACATAGTTATTGAATCAACCCATCGAATTCCGATTGCCATATTCTTTCCTATTCTTTTTCCATTTTTAATAATCTTGATATCATTACTTTCATTATTCCAAAAACTATACAAATATATTAAACACCAACCTGACTAGCTCAATTAACTCACCAAATTTACCCTTAGAATAACATTGATTTACCTCTGAGTTAGCATGTTCATATAATTAACCTTTGTCACGTACAAATCGCAGTTAAGATCAATAAAAGATCATAGTTTCCACTTTCAATTAAGGCTAGTCAGTATGCATATCCCGTCAAAGTGTCGAATTAAAATCATGTAACCATATGAATTATTACAAGAATCAATCATAATTTATCCACATCGCTGGTTTATAGCTAAATATTAACTAAATTACTTAACTGATAGTAAATAGGTCTAAGTGATCCTAGAAAATTACTATAAACTTTGAATCTAGATACTTTTCATACAGTATAGCAGAAATACTCTACTAATTATTTGTGGATATTTAGAAAATTACCATTTTAAATCTTGAAATAGCTTGCAATTACCTAATTGATCCAACTTACGTACCATATTAAATCTAACAGTTCCAATATCATAACTAGGGTTCCAACTACCACAACTCTGATTCAACAATTAACTCCTTGAAAACCTACGAAATTCCTCAATCTAAAATAGGGAAATTTCGATAAAAAATTAAAATAAGTATTATGCACATCACATAATCGGATTTCTTCGTATAAAAATTTAATATAACATACATTGGTAGAGGTTTAAAATACAATCTCGGCTTCTGTTTCAAATAAGGTGATCACTAAAGGACCCTATATATCCATTACAAATATTATGCATGCGAAATTACTAACTTAAACTACACAAAAAATAACGTAAAATAACTTTTTCCGAAATTTTTCCAAGTTGATTTGGTATATTTTTGAGAAATATAGGAAATTCGGGAACAAAATGAAGGTTCACCGTTACCAAAGCTCTTATCACCCCCTAGCTGGCGCGGCAGAACTTTGGCCCTAAAGTGGTACAGTGACAACTTAAACCTAACTATAAAAACCACTCATGCTCAATAAATATGCTATCTTTGTCCAATTCATTCCTAGTATTCCAGAAAAATACATGTTCTACCTTTAACGCATGTTAAAATTTTTGAGAGAATTTCATGGAGAAAGTCGATGGAATATTTGCAAGCTTAGAGATGGGATTTTTAGTTTCTTATCATGATTTTCCCCAAGTAGTGTACGTCTAATTGTGTGTTAATATTATTCCTTAGGTTCTATCACAAATGAACTGTTTTCTCAACACTCCTCCAACCGGTGCTGGCTACTATGGGGATTCCCAACCAATATTAAGCTTGATTGTTTATTTTTTTATGGGGTTAATATACCTATTTTAATGTAATTAATATATCATATGTATATGATCATTTCGTCTATGATATATACTTAGTCCACTAATATACTTCAACAGTGATTCTCTTTGTTAAATATTTAATTTTATGGTTACTTAATCCATCTCCAACTTCTCGTGATATGCCGGAACTAATGTTTAAATTTCAAATAAATAACGATCCGCATGCTATTTGTATTTTATAATAAAATTAATTTGTTTATACTCCATATTTCACAAAACAAACCTCACAGACTTTTATGATCGCATCATAAAGTTTAGTCCAATTCGATTAATGCTACTCTACCTGTAAAGCTCCCATAAACTTATTAAAACAAAATGATTATAAAGTCAGGAGCATTAAAAAAAATAATGAAGTATTCAAGCTCAAGTAGTTTTGGAAATACATATACATATACATATAAGACAACAAAAAAAAAAAAACAAAAACAAAAAACTTAGGCTCTTGTTTTATACCCTCCTTCATGTTGGAAACCCTAGCAAGTTTCCACGCAACCCCTCTACCAAAAGCAAAACCTTTATCCAAAATTATAAGTTTGACGAAAGGAATCAAAGGAAAAACAATAGAGAAGAGATTTCTCAATAAGTTTTTTTTTGTGTAAAACTCCAAGATTTCATTTTCTTGTAGAGCACAGTAAGAAATGCTTTAGGATAATATCTTACAATATCCTAAGCGTGGAATTTTGAATTGGGTATGGAAGCTTGCAAGTCTATAGGTGAGTTTCACTTCTAATTCCTTGCTTTATTTAAAAGTTTGGACTTATATTGAGAGTTTATTGTTGGGGTTGAGAACATGGAAAAAGGGCATGGTTGATTGTATGTTGGCATTTAGAGGAGATTTCGGAGTATTTATGCAAGAAGGGTGTTTTGAAGTGGTAGATCGTGTGAAGGATTAGAGTTAGAAGGTTGTGTGCTTAGTCAAAGCACGACTGTGCAAGGGTAGTTTCTAAGCTGTGTTAGGGAGGATGGCGTAAAACATGATCATGCTAAGGAGCATGGCTAGTTGCTTTAAGTTGTGTTCTACACTTAGAATATTTTATTCTCCTTTTATTTCAAATCCTTATGCTAAAAATCTTATTCCTAATAATTGGTTATAGCTGTTGAAGTTATTTTACTAATAATTAACATTTCATTAATTATCTTTAATTGAGATAAAATTCTATATATTTTAAGAGTTTATATGTATAATCTAGAGTTTACAATGGTGGTATGAAAAAGTAATGGGTTGTTTAGAAGAAATTCTAAGAGTATTGTTACTTGTGGTCAAGTTCTAAGCTTAAGACCCTTTAGCTTCTTATGGTTACCGTAAGCCCCGCAACCAAGTCTGTGGGGTTAGGTATGTAAAGTTTAAAGTGATCGAGTAAATTATCCGATTGAGTCCAAATTTTATGATGAAAATAGGAATATTAGTAAAATTGATCTTGTGTGTTTAGATTTTGAAAAATAAATAATTAAATATTATAATATAAAGTTATAATTATATTACTCGTTATTTATCGAAAATAAGTAAAATAAGTTTCAATAATTAATGAATCGATAGAAATAAATTATATACATACTAAAAATTATAAAATAACATAAATAATATTTAAGAGTATTTATTTGTACTATATATATATATTTACGTATAAGCAAAAATATGCAAAATTACTTAAAATATACTAAAATAGTACTAACTAATTAAGGAAAAATCAAGAAAATTGTTTTAAAAAATGGTCTAAAAATGGGGCATGGCAAACTAGAAATGGAGAATAGAATTCAACCAATAGAAACTAACCAACTAGAAAATGAAAAGTAAGAAAATAAGGACAATTGATAATAAAAAATTAAAAGAAAACCTAAAACCCTTCTACAAAAGTCAGAAGCCCCCCACCAAAACTTAGTTTAGTTAGTTAGGAATCCAAAAAATTAAGGAGAGATGAGAAGATGAGAAACACTAATTTTACCAAAAAAAAATAGACGACTTATAGTGTAATTAAAGCATATAAGGAGAGTGTACACCCATACCAGTTGATAAGGCCATGATGGCCAGAGCTAATAATGCTAGTGAGTTCAATTTTTTTTTTAATTTTTTTTTAATTTAATTAAAATATCAAACATGTGTGGAAAGTTATGAAATTTAATATTTTGGGATATTTTTATATGTGTTTTTTAGGAAAAATATTCTTTTGTTAAAATTGGGTTTTAAAATATCTAGTGCTTAAAAAGTCTAAAACCTGAGCTTATTTTCTATTTAGATTTAAATGATCTTAATAATGAAGTTTTGACTTCAAAATTTTTGTATAGACTACTTAGAGTATTTATGACAATGCTATGAAGAGATTTTTTAAAAATAAATTTTCTAAAATTTTACTTAATTTTTAGGTCCTGAAATCAAGCATAAGAGGCAATTTGTGGACCTAATTTGGTAATTTAATGTTAATTTGGTGAAAATACTGATTTAGCATATAATTATGTATCTTTAAATGATAGTTGTTGATGTAGGATGGTATTTGTGAAGTTTGGAGTATTAATTGTATGTATTATGCATATTAAGTAATAACAATAAATGAATAATTGGTAAAAGTGTATATTTAAGTTAATTTGTGACTTAAGAAATTAGTTAGTTATAAATTCTGATTCATGATATAATTAGATATCTTGGTATATTATTTGGTGATGAAAGATGATATTTGTAGTATTAGGGATGTTGGATATGTGTTTTTAGGGTAGATTAGGTAATAATACATAATATGTATATATATGAAATTAATGAGTAAGAAAAATATTAGGTCAAAATTGATAATATCATAATAATAATAATATGATATAAATCTAATATGGAATGAATATTTGGGAATTTATATGAAAAATGTAGGTTATTCTTACATTAGGAGTAAATTTGAAAGTTAAATGAGAAATATAGTATACCATATTGATTAAAATATTAGTTAGGAGCTAAAACAAAGATTTAAAATACCTAAGTACAGTTAGATAAATTTCACAAATTGGTTAGGGGGAAATACCTAAAGTTTACAAGTAAAATAGTAACCAAAAGCTAAAACAAAACCTAAATTCCAAAACTTATTCAGAAATTGAATTAAAAACTAATTTAGAATTAGCCTGGTAATAAGAAATATATAACTTGAATAATTGAGTAAGACTATAAGTTTAAACTAAAACTAAGGATTTAACCTAAATGTAACAAGACCTTAAATTAAAGATAATAATTATCTAAATTACATAATAAAATCTATTTATGGTAGTTATATGAAAACGAAAATAACATTTGTATTATAAAGATTATCAGCAACAGTCTACTACGAGTCATACTTTGAGTGAGCAAGCGAGAAGTCTAAATAAATTTGGAATTAATATGTCATTATATTTTGAAGTACTATTTCAGAGTATTCGAAGGCTTAAAATTATACCTGTTTATGTTTATAGGTAGTTTGAATGTGCGCATACTTGTGAGTATGTGTTCTTAAATGCACTATGTATTATTAGCTTACTATACTGGTTAGCAATTTTTATATATTATATAATATGGATTAATCACCTTAATTGGACTTAATAATATATGGCTTAAAAAATTAATCGGTCAAACATTTCAACTCATTAAGAGAGATATTTAGGGTTTTCCGACTAAATATTAGCTCCTTTGAAAGAAATAGCTTTAGATAGCATAATTGATCCCTTCTTCAACTTACTTAAACTAAGTAATAAGAGAGGAGATCACAACAAGAGCGAAGGCAGTTGTTCGAATATAGTCACGAGAGAAGCGACTTCTCCATTGTACAAGCTTAGGTTTAGTCGTGAGCTGTTGAAATGTGTGCTAAACTTCTCAATCTAGATTAAAGTGGGTGAAAATTTTCTAATCTCATAACAGCCCAAATAACATCATGTGATGACATTTGCTTGTCATACGATGTTATAATAATTGGTTGATAACCTTGTTTACGTTTGATGTATAGTTTTAAGTCTCCATCCCAACTTACTAAGCTATTGGTTGCTCACATCTTTATAGATGTTATTACAGGTGTTAGCTAGAAAGCGACTCTATGACTACTCTAAAGTTAACTACTGTTGGATCTTGGGAAGTAAGGAAATAAAAACTAAAGAATAGATATATTTCTAAGGTTTTAGTTCTTAATTTAGAATTCCTCAATTATCAAATAAGGTATTACTTAGATAAGATTATGTTATGAAAGCATTATAATATTTGAATTCTAGTATACATTTTTCATACTTCCTTAGATAAATAACCTGTTTAATTTGTAAACTGTTTATTTCAAAGCGAATTAGTCGTGAACGCTTTATATAACTCAGGTCTAAGATAGTAGCTGTAAAGACAGTTTTTATCCTAAAATAATTTGCATGGCAAGACTATTACAACTCTGCCGTTTCGAGCCATGATAGTTACGATAGTTCAAATACAGGACACATGTTTATTTGTTGTACTTATTTAGAGTAATTGTTTAATTGGACTTAATAAATTTTGTATTACTTATGCAGGCTTTGAGCACCATTTGGTAAGGCCCAATTAGGATGGTAAGGTACCTAATGATCTTGTACGACTTACTCATAATGGAAGTTCT
The DNA here is from genome assembly GCA_024138015.1 of Lumnitzera littorea. Classification (NCBI taxonomy): domain Eukaryota; kingdom Viridiplantae; phylum Streptophyta; class Magnoliopsida; order Myrtales; family Combretaceae; genus Lumnitzera; species Lumnitzera littorea. The sequence continues at coordinate 26,292,148 of JAMXBB010000001.1, forward strand.
ATATTGAGACGACCCAATTAGATTTTAAATAGGGTTACTTGAGTGATGGATAAGATCTACACCAATATTTATATATTATTTATATATTGGCTTACCTACAGGTCATAAGTCATCCTAAGTCTTAATGTTCCAAGACTATGTTATTTATTAGTTAATAATCAAGATAATAAATAATGTCTATTGCATTAGTTATTATTAGCAATGTATGTGACTTGTTGGTGTTGTGTATCATGTACATGTGTTTATTGTATTCCATACTAGATTTCGAATCATCTCGTAATATTTTGTAAGTGCAGGTACTTAAGTAAAATTTGCAAAGTTTGTCATTTTGGATGCTATAATTAAGATCATTGGGATCGAGTGGCTAGAACTTTCACTATGAGAATAAATGTTGAGTTATATCAATTTGAGTTTATTTTATAATTAGTAAATTATTATTTAAAATTTGTGAAATTTATTTTGTAATTATTATGAATTCTTTAAAGGATTGAATTTTATTAGAATATTTGGAGATTTCAATAAGTAATTTTGATGATTATAATAAATGTTTATACCTAACATATTAATAGATAATCGATATACAAGGTAAACTATAATATCATGAATTATAGGATGTTTCATTGACCCTTAAATTTGTAGTCCCAAACTTGAGCTATCATATTGCCTATACTATGAATTATAATGATACCACGCCATCGATACAAAGAAGAATTACATTAAATTAGTAGAATTCATTTTCATATTGGATTTCTATGATTTTGTACAATAGTTTTTATTGTTGAATTCTTTTTCAATTAAATATATATATTATATCCCATTTGTAGATTTATACGCATCACTTGAATAGCCACAATTGGTTTGTTTAAATAATTATCGTAAGAACTTACCACGTTTGTGCTAGGTAAATTATATCAATTATCTTTACAGACTCTCAAAATTACACTAACATCCGTAATTATTTTAAATATGCTCTTCACCCTTTCTAGTACACATGTACTAACATCAAGCCATTAGACATTCCTCTAATTAGTGGTAGAGATTACGTGTTCATTCCACTCTACCAATGCAAAGCTTTTGTCTAGAGATGCGGACAATAACATTGACATGACTTTGCATGTAACGCATAAATTAACCGTTTTCCTATGATTTGAAAACTGACCTGTAAAGATATCCTGTTTCATGATATATTAGGACGTCTCCATTTCTTAGGACTCGGTTTATGATTTTTAAGTATCAAATCAATATTTAAAATTTTTTTTTTAATTTTATTCTATCTCTAAATTTCTTTATAAAGGTCATTAATATTTATTCATATTATTAAACCTACCACGTAGAAACTAAAATTAACATAAGACTAAAGGTATAAAATAAAAAAAGTTTCTTTTGAAGTTCTTAATCAAGAATCTCAAAATTAGTGTCCTTAACTGAGGACCCTTTCCCCTAACTAAGAACCTCCTTTATGAGCACCCACAGTCGAGCTTGGAGGCATGGATTTGAAGAGCCAAGGACCCAAAAATAAGTTCCTTCATCAGATGCATAAGGACCTCCTTTTTGAAGTAATTGACTAAGGACATCAATAGCTACCTTTTCTTTTTCTTTTCTTTCTTTTTTTTGTCTTATGTTAGTTTAAATTTATGCATTAAGAGTTTCACAAATATTGTAAATAAATATTAATAAGCTTTGTGAAGAAATTTATGGTCTATTTACTTTGTAAAATAGAATAAATAGAGAATAGAGAACTTGTACTTTAGTAACAACTATTACCAAGAATTTACTTCATGTAAACTTTTATTATTTATTCCATTTTCACTTCATCTCATTAATTACAATATTAAATTAAGAATATAATTAAAAATACCACTTTTGCCTTATTTGGTTATTTTGGAATAACAAAAAACTATTCATCACAGTATTAATAATGGTAAAATGATCATACTATTTAAACTTTTTATTCTCCTATAAAGACAATAAAAAATCGTACTCTTTTTTAGATACCAACCGTTACCAATGAAGTAATAATAGAAAAACTCTAAGAATTAGAATTTTTTACTCATTTCTCAAGTAAACGAAGTATTAGAAAATTAAAAGGGATCAATTATTATAATCCTTCTTTATTATCTTTAAGTAAATCAGCATAAGGAAACTAATTAACTACAGTAATCTTAATTAAAACAAGCTATGCATTTCATAAGACGTTACATTAGATGAAGGCCATTATTGCTATACAGTAGATGGGGAAAATATTATATAATTAAGTTATGCCATTTGCAAACTAAGTGTTGTCAGAGTCACTGCATATTTGATGGAGCCGGTTGTCTATCTATACTATTTTGTAAGCATGCATCCTCAGTCATCTAGATAAAGGTGTCATGCTAAAGGAAATACGTAAGGGCATTGTAGGCTATTTGGCTAAGGAACGTCATTTATTGATTATTTAAGGAACTCGATGATAAAGGTTAACAGCCCCGAGAGAAATAACCATTTTATTTTTCTCTTATTCTTTAAATCACCGCTATTAAGTTGTTCGCTTCTCATAATTATAATCCCCAAGAAATTCCGATTCATAAAAATTAAGAATCCGAATTCTAGAGCTAAAAGAATGAAAAAAACAAAACCTCACTATCCCCTTTATCTTCAAGTTTTATACAACTATGGTCTTTTTTCTGAAAAATATTACGAAAAAAGACTCGTTTAAAAAAAAATTACGAATATAATATATTAAAAACGCATTAATGCACCTTTAATGTGTTATAATTCTTACCCTCACTCACACTGAAGGCATATGCAATGGATGAACTTTCAGTTTCAGTATAATTCATTATAACTGAAGTCATATACAATAGATGCACCTTCAATATATTACTTATATAAAGCTCAATTTGTATAGTCAAATCTCATTCTTATTTATATCAGTTTCTAAAACTTTCAAAATGCAAAGAAAATTCAAAAGAAGCTATAGTTAAAGTATTGAACAATTTTCTAACGTGAGTATACATTATTCACAAATAACAATCTATAACTTATGTGAATTTTATTTATTTAATATTTTTTTGTTATTTTAGTAATAATCGACATTATTCAATATTTTGTTGTGTACAAATATTTATTAATTAATGACGAAAATTTCATAATTATAGATATACCATAAATTGTGTAAATTATTAATATTTGATAAAAATATATTTTATGTTGTCTAAATTTAGGAATTTTTTTTGTTACGATACATAAGTTATACGAATATAGATTTCGTAATTATAGATGTACCGTAAATTGTGTAAATTATTAATAATTAATGAAAATATATTTTATGTTTTCTAAATTTAGGAATTTTTTGTATTACGATATATAAGTTATACAAATATAGATTTCGTAATTATAAATGTACTATAAATTGTGTAAATTATTAATAATTGATGAAAATATATTTTATATTATATAAAATTAGGAATTTTTTGTATTATTGTACATAAGTTATACAAATATAAATTTCATAATTATAGATGTACCGTAAATTGTGTAAATTATTAATAATTGATGAAAATATATTTTATGTTATATAAAATTAGGAATTTTTTTTGTATTGCAACATATATATTTGGCTTTTTTTTATGTTGGGTCAAATTAAAAAGTCAATGTTAGGTATTTATGTTGGCAACGTAACTTAACAAGATAAATAAATACATTTTGTAAGGTTATCGCTTAGTGTATAGATGACATTTTTTATTTCATCTAAATATTCGGTTCATCGTGACATTACTAGCGTACAAATGGTAGATTACATGAAAGTAAATGTCTATGCGAACGAAAATATAGTGATGAGTAGTTGGTGTATTAAACTTATTTGTATGTGATTACAAGATAATGAAGTCGAGACCGATTGATCCACGTGTACTTGCGAGGCAGGCCAGTCACCGTTCACAGGCCGTCTAAGAGGCCAGGGTAAATAATGTCATTATCATTTGCAACCAATTCCCTTATTAATGATGTATTACTTACTAATTTAACTGAATGTTTGTTTAAGAGGTGGCATAAACACTAGGAGTACGGCGTAGTAAGATGTCAATACACAAAGATGAGGAAGATATCTCTATTCATCCTAGAATAAAGCCGTATATATGGGAGGTCGGGTTCTAAGGAGTTACACAGCTCCCATTTATTATGTTGGATTGGCATTTGATTACAGTACTTGTCGAGAGATAGAGGCCTAAGACATACACGTTCTACCTACCCACTAGAGAAGTGACCATTACACTACAGGATATTAAGGTCCAGCTTAGACTTCCAGTTGAGGGGTTCGTATTGGTAGGGTGAGTAGAGACAGATGATGAGGAGAACTAGGTTGATGTAAGAGAGAGGTTGTTGAGCGTAAGGCCTGCTCAAATGAGGGGTGCTTGCTTATCTCTGACGTGATTATAGGAACACTTTCGAATATTTCCCCATAGGGCAGACGACGAGACGATTCGACAGTACGCGTGTACGTACATACTCAGGTTGATGGGGGGATTTATATTTACAGATAAATCCTCCAGCCTTATCCACCTGATGTTCCTGCCATTACTAGAAGACTTCTCAGTAGCTAGGTAGTTTAGTTAAGACAGCGCGTGCTTGGCATGGTTATACTGATAACTGTGCTCTACCTCCTCATCCAATATGCATGAGCTAGGACTGGCCGCTATTCTACTACAGGTTTGAGCTTGGGATAGATTCCCACATGTAGCCTCTCTTAGTCAATATGGTTTTATTATCGACGGCAATAAGCCATTGGCAACTAGATGGAGGATAGTGCGAGATACAACTCAGCATCCAATGCATGTCATAGATGCGTATCACACAACTTTTGACATGCAGACAATGCAGTAGGTATAATATAATAAGTTATCCTCTTTGCTATATTTGTCTTGACTGTAAGTGATAACCATTGTTGTTTAACTAGTTGTTTAATTTTTTTTTTTCCTTTGTCTTCTGCCTTTTAAGTTATTTAGGAGCCTTATATAGAGGAATTGTTGCAATTGCTACCTCAGTATTGTATTACCAGGTAACACATTTGGACTACTTAGGTACCACTCATATGTTTTTACATCATTAAGTGGTGCTTTTCGAATCATGTCGTCCAGCAATTTGGAGGATATCAGTACGTTCTATAGGAGGTTAACACCTTAAAGCAGCTCCACTAGATGGACCTTTGGGGTAGGACGGATGTTGACTGGATCAACATACACTCTTTCTACATCCAAGCTTAGGGATAGAGATATGGATTCTTAGTATACATCTAAGGTCCTCAAAGGATCAATGAGAGCTACTGGTCGTAGTATAGACAAATAACCCAACGTTATATTATACATTATGGAACTGTCATTGGTTGGTTGGTATGTACATCGAAAATCGTCCATTATTTTATTTTTCACTCGTTTATACTTCCTATCATATATACCAACATCTGTTTTCTTAACTTATTTCAGGTGGACTTGCTAAAGGGTGTCAAACTAGCACCTAACTATTCTACAGCGCTGGGTATTGTAAATAGGGCACTTGACTTCATTGAGCAACACAATAGCTTTATCCTCTACCAACAGCAATGGAGCGTACATGAGCCACCCCATATGAACTACGGTGGGGATCAAGGACCACCTGCTGACGAAGAGATACCAGCTCCTTGTGCACCACTTAAGGGTAGAGCTAGAGTTCGAGGAGGCAAGACTCAAGCGGTACGTCGTTAGGAAAACCTCGGTGATGATATCTCACCACATGCCCCTCATTTCGTAGACCTAAGGCATATAAGTGGGGGATATAGCATACACCCTAAGTCAGATGTTGCCTCCACTTCGAGAGCCTAATCCAGCTCCAGGCCTGGATCTAGCACATACATGACTCCCGAGTTCCAATAACATCTTGACCTCACTACTCTACTAGCTCCGCAAAAGCGACGTTCTACTCCCACACAATCATCCATGGGTAAGGGCATCACTCAACTGCGTCCAGGCCATCCAGTCGACCTAGTTCCTCCAAAGGAACTTGAGCTCAACGATCCACCAACTAGGCTTACTCAAATACATGATAAACGAGGGCATTCACTTCTTTCTCGTACTATGAGGACCTTTACACGGTGTTGGTGTCATTAGATATGTTTAGTCTATTGTTTTTGTTTTCTTATTTATTTTTCCATTATACTGATGTTGTTATTAACTGATTACAAATTTTATGTATATACTGATTATTCGAAATACATTTCACTTTTCATCATATTTTACATTCAATATATTGTTTATTTATCCTAATTTTATAATTTACAATTACTTTTTCTTTTATTCAACTCATATAGTCATTGGATGATCATCTCATACACTTAGTTCTTCCTCACTTGCCATATTTGTTGAGGTGTTCCACCAATTGTGATTTTATGTAAGGTCTTCCCCACTTCCCTGCTTGCCTTCAATAGACTATTGTAGTAGAAATTAAACTGAAGGCGCATCAAGTGTATGCGCCTTTAGTATAAATATTTACACTAAAAACGCATATACTTAATGGACCTTCAGTATCACAATTTGAACTAAGGAAAAAGAATTGCAAATTGTAAAATTATGATAAATAAACAATGCATTGAATTGCAATATACGATGAAAGGTGAATTGTATTTAGAATAATCAGCATATACACAAAATTTGTAATCAGATAATGACAACATCAATATAATGGAAAAATAAAGAAGAAAACAAAAACAATAGACTAAACATATCTACTGACGCCTACGCCATGTAAAGGTTCTCACGGCATGGGAAAGAAGCAAACGCCCCGCCGCAAGTACACGTGGATCAATCGGTCCCAGCTCCATCTATCTTGCGACCACATACAAACATGTTTAGTAGAAAAAAAATAATAAATAAAAAATTGTCAATCATTATACTTATACATATATCACAATGTAATGCTTAGATAAAAAAGGAATATGTACCAACCCTATTAATATCTGAACACCTCCTTCGATTATGTTTTTCTCGCCCACATGTGCTACATCTAGTTTTGTTAGACTGCTCATGAATATCCATCTCCATGTAATATCGCTTATGCCTAGGTTTACCTTTTTTTCGTAGTAAGTCAATATTCGGGTGAAAATAAGGGAAGTTAACTTGTGACCAGTTCAGTTTATCATCAATCCGATGTAAATAAGCTCAATAACAATCTATCTGGTTTGCCCACTGATACCACAGCCCTATTGCCGATTTGCTGTCTACCCTCATACTTACTGCAGTAGCACATTCATGGGAGCAAAGGATCTTATATATTTGCCACTTCTGACAAGTGTAAGTGTGACCCCTAAAGTCAACTATATGTATCCTTCCTCCTCCCTTCAATCTTGTTGTCGTCATTCAACTACCAGTTAAAACCTCAACAATGTTTGATGTCATGACTCTATGTGCACTTTCCCGTCCCCTCCAAGTTCCATACATCTTTATAGTGTAATTAGTGTAGGTCTTACTAGAATCGATTACCTCCTTGGCGTCCTTATGCCTCTCCTCCCAATAGGCGACACAGTTGTAAAATATCTTCTTTACTAATGCAGTTATGGGTAATCTACGCGCTAATTTCAAAACAGAGTTATAACTCTTGACAATGTTTGATATTATGTATCCAAAACAGTAATATCCATCATATGCGAAAGTTCACCTGTCCAAATCAACCTTGTTGAACAACGTAAGAGCGTCCTCCTTAACCTAGGCTAACTTTTATATGAAATATTCAAATTTCCTCTATTGTGCCTGAACACATGCAAACCATACAAGTTTCTTGCATTACTGGTTTTTGTAGACCATGTTGAAGTTACTAACAACGTACTGCAAACAATATCTCCAAACTGCAAACGGTGGCTATCAGTCTATTGATGGTTCCTTGTACGCAGAGTCAATATCGAATGCCCTGTTGGATACAAGATATAAGGTTTCCCCCTTCTAGCCGACTACATGTACTTTAAGCTTCTGTAGGAATCACCCCCAAGTTTCTATCGATTTTGTGTCAATAAGAGTAAATGCCAATAGAACAATTGAATTGTCCCCATCCATGCTACAAGCTACCAATAACTTATGCCCATACTTTCCATATAAGAATATGCCATCGATACATACAATAGGTCAATAGTATTTGAAGACTTCAACACATGGTCCAAATGTCCAAAAAACCTACTTGAATTGGGATTGACCTTGCTTTGGTGAACTACTCCAACCTCAATCCACTTGTGTCCCTGAGTTGCTCAACTTCATTGCATTTAATAATCTCGGCAACTCATTATATGTCTTCTCCCAATTACCGTATACCATCTCAACAGCCTTTTGCTTGGCCTCAAAAACCCTTCTATTTCTTACTGTGTACCCATAATTAGTTTGCACATTAGCTGCAAGATCAAGTATCTTAACATCAGGGTTGTAATGTAGCCATTATGTTGCTGTCAAGTTGAGGATGATCGTAGTTCATCATTAGGTTCACACAAGTGTACGGACCCTCTAGAATTGTTATTTTGAAAAAACCCTCTACTTTCTTCAAACAAGCCCATAGCCTTCACTTACAACCCTGTTATTTCTTTTTACAGTAGACAACATATACATTTGGTTTCAAAATGTCTACATGAAAATCATAGTGGTTCCTTAAGTAGAATGACTTAAACTGCATTTATGAGATCCTTCTTTGTGTTGAAACACATACCGACACTCAAGTCATTAGAGTTAATGATGTTACTACACATTTCATTAACATATCTCTCAAATGTTGCATAGCTATTGCCATCGTACTGGCTGTTGTAAAATGGGACATGATCTCTGATAAGCCTATCAATAGGTTTGTTTATTTGCAAAAAGTTTTCAAATTGCCTACTTAATAATACTTCACTAGTTCGATGGTATGGCCTACTTAAGCCGTTGCCGTAAAATGTCCAGACCAACACACTACTCCCACCAACATATGATCTCAGTTGGGCCCCTCCCAAATCCTCAGTATGGTCATCTTCAAGGCCAACATCATCTTCATCATCATCCCCATCATCCTCATCACCATCCACATCTGCCGCATTCTCCCTATCATCGACATTTATATCCATATGCATTTTCTCTACATACGGATCATAAGACTCTTCATATTTGACAATGGGACCCAATGCTTTGTCAAGCTGCTCTTCTGTGATATTCATGTACTCGTACTCAAATAAATTCATGTATGGTTCATTTAATTGATCCACATTTGTTTGCTCCACACTAGTCATTATTGAATGCACATTAGGATCCGAAAAGGTTGGATTGTCTGGCTCATATATTTCATGCTCATTCCGGGTACTCGATTCCTCAATATGCCTTATGTACACTTCTTGAATACTTTGTTCCCCAAAAGACTTTACCATCTCAATAAAATTCTCAACATCCTCATCATCTCTAATGGTCATCAACTTGTAAACAACTGCAACATCATGGGAAAAGAGATGTCTGTATACAAGTTCAACACCACTTGGGTCAACTCCAGCATATCCATAAATTCTCTAACTGAAATGAGAGAATTTTAAATCCTTCTTAATTTTCAACTTCTTAACGGGTTCCTTATCATATTCTGGCCCCCAACTACCCATCGCTATATTTCCGTTCGTATATGCAGTAACTTTCACATAATCTGCCATTTCCATCTTAGTAATGCTATAATGAACCAAATATTTAGATGACATTATAAACTTCATATACACATCGAGTGATAACTTTACGAAATGCACTTAATCATCTCGATAAGTTGTATCGTCAACACAACTATATATACACAATAATTTCTACTTACATTACAACATTATTCATACCCACATTTGTATAACTTATCTACCGCAATACAAAATAATCCTAAATTTATACAACATACAATAAATTTTTATGAAATATTAATAATTTATACAATTTACGGTATATCTATGATTACGAAATTTACATAATAATGTAACAATTTTTTTTTAATAATAATTGCATAATGTTGATTATTAACAAAATAAAATAAATAAATAACATACCTATAAGTTATAGATTGTTATCTGTTTCAAACGTTTACTTACGTAAAGAAATGGTCTGATATTTCAACTATAGGTTTTCTTGAGTTTTCTTTGTGTTTTAGAAATTTCAAAAACTAATATAGACAAGAATGAGCTATGGTCGCGTAGATTGGGGTATTTATACCTAGCCTACTGAAAGCGTATCCACTACATGTGCCTTCAGTGTAAAAAACATAAGTAACTAATGGTGCATTTAGTTGATATGTCTTCAGTATACTATATTCGTAATTTTTTTAAAATGAGCCCTTTTCCGTAATATTTTTCAGAAAAAAGCTCATATTCATATAAAACTCATTAATCTTCTTCTCACCATTAGAGCTGTCCACACCAATCACCCGATTCAACACCTAACCATGTTCATCATCGCCGACCAACAATTGACCCCCTTCTTCTCTAGCAATGACAACTGAACCTTCGTCACCTACCGACAACTAACCCCCTCATCTTCAGCAACGATGACTGAAGGATGACTTATGCAAAACAAGCTAAGACAAAAATTGAAGAAAAAACCTAAAAAAAAAAGAAAAAGAAGAAGAAGAAGCACATGATATTAAAAATCTAAGAAAAGTCATTAGAGACTTTGAAGTAGTATTCGCATAACGATGTCCTCAAACTCTAATGCCTCTATATATTTATGGGTTATTAGGATTTGGGACAAGGTAGAGCTTTGGTTCTTTCAATTTATGGCATTTTGTGGGTACCTTGGTGTCATTTTGAGGAGAAAGATTCAATTTTGAAGATATAGACAGAAGCTAAGGTTAAAGTTATTGTAAAAGGAGATCAAAAAGCAATAAGCACGGACCATGAACATATGAAGGGATAGAAAAATCGACAACACTGTCAAATAGGAATGACATGAGTGGCTAGTGCAAGGCAGTGGTTGTTAGACAAGTTGTAAGGTGGCTATGTTTCTACTTCATCATAGTTGTATTTGGTTCTTATGCTTACCGAATTATGTATGGAAGAAGGAGAAAAGTGTGGCTATGCATTCATTTGCAAGTGTAGTTCTGGTTGTGATTTCAATGGTGGTGTTTGGATTGTGATATTGTCATGGTGTGCCAATAAGGAGGTCGTGACTATGTGTATCAAGGATTTGAAGGTCATGATTATGTGGGTACAGTATGTAAATAGTGTATAACCTAAGGTTAAAGAAGATGGGAAAGCATGCTAGAATATAAGGACAAAATGGCAATTTTAATTTGTATTACAGATTTATTCAATATATAATTCTTCTTTTTTTCCTATAAGGGACAACATAATAGGCATCATGGTCTTATTTAGTTCCTAAAGAATATGAATTCTATTACAAGATTGCTCACTCTCCTATTCACTCCAATGCATATAAAATACAAGTAATGGGATTGCCATTCTTAACTAATAGAATAAGTTCATAATGATTTTTATATTATTTAGTTGAAAAAAAATAACATGTATAAATGGATATATAACAAAGTTAGAATGATCAAAATATCCTTATCTTCTACCTTAATACCACCTACTACCTACTTTCACATCCAACATAATAGGCATCATAGGCGTGGTTGTCTATGGGTATGGTGGTTGTCAATGGAGGAGTTAGTTGCTAGTGGTGGCAGTGGCAATCGCTGGTGGTGGTGATCTAGGGTGTTTTGTATTGTTGAGTGGAAATAGAAGGAGGAGAACGGTATTTAAGGATTTTTTTCACATGTAATGGCAATTTTGTGGTTTAACTATGTAATCCTTATTCTCAATTTTATTGAATCACAATTCCTAGAGAATTGCCATTCATTTAAGTGAACAAAGTAATGGGAATATTGGAACATTTATTTCCCTAAAATTGCAAGCGTCAATTTCCGTATTCTTCTTTGACTAAGATTAACTAGGCTATGGAATGAAGTTGAGGGAAAAAAAAAAAAACAAAATGTATAATGGAACAATCAAATGGAAATAGGCTTCTTTTTTTTTTTTTTTTTTGGTTTTTTAAATGTTGCTGTATTTTTTTTATTTTTTCAAATCCTTCACCCAAGAATCAACGTTCTTCTATTGGTTATTGTTTATATTTGTGATTTTCTAATTTCATAGAGTAGCAAGAAACAAATTGTTGTACCAAATCTAGCACCAAGGCTAAATATCACGTTATATTTGATGCAATCTCTGAATAAATACGGCGCCCGTGGCTACTTAAAGATATGTATTCGCCATTCCAAGATTTACCACCACGGATATATGGTTCCGATGAAGTTGGTCAGCCTTGCAGTATATGTTATGCGTTACACGTGATCTATGAGAAATGGTGTGAATGGTAGGGATAATTAGAGAAAATGGTGTAAGAGTTTTATATTACGCTTGTGTTTCTGACATATATACCAAGGCATCTGGATTGGAGTACTTTTCAAGTTCAAAGCGTTTGCAACATTTTGCTAGTATTACAGAGCATACATCCATGTAAGCTAGCTTTTATTTATTCTTGGATTTAATTCCTTTTCTACATTTTTGTGGACCAATTTGGTACCAGTCACTGGATCAGAATGTTTTTCATTTCAAATGTCTCCAGACCTTTTGGTCTCTTATAATTCCTCAACAGGAGAGCGGAACAAACAACACTGACAGAAGACGCTGCCATGGCAGCACCAGCAATCCAAGGTGGTAACCGAACGCCAGTTAATGGGAAAAGGGCACCTGCGGCAATTGGGATGCCAATGAGGTTATAAGCCAATGCCCAAACGTAGTTCAGGCGGATCCTGGAAAATGTTTTCCTGGAAAGGTCAATAGCAGTTATCACGTCTTCCACGTTGCTCTTCATGAGAACAATGTCAGCTGCCTCAATGGCGACGTCAGTGCCTGCTCCGATTGCGATTCCTACATTTGCAGCAGCTAGTGCTGGAGAGTCATTGATACCATCCCCTACTACCGCCACTATATACCCTGCAGCCTGGAAAATGTTGGACAGGAAGTTGGATTTATCACTTTGATGGCATAATCTGTATTCTCCGATCATTAATACAGGATTTAAGAAACTTTATTCCTTTGCATCTGAATAATTTGTGTGCATAGATAGGATTCAGTTTAGGATAAACATTAAGTACCTGTAGCTTCTTTACTTCCTCCACTTTTTGAGCAGGTTTTGCTTCAGCAATCACAGTGTCTATACCTGCCTCCTTGGCAATGGAATTGGCAGTTCCCTTATTGTCACCTGTCACCATGATGGTCCTCACTTTCATAGACTTGAGCATTGAATTCGCTTCACAAGCTTCTGGTCTTAGCGGGTCGGTTATGGCCAGAATTCCTATCAATTCTCGATCTATCGATACCAAAACTCCTGTCTGTGCCATCCGTTCCATTTCTGATAGGATGTTTTCTGCATTGCTAGGAATGATGGCGCTTGAGTCCAACAAGAAGTTCTTGTTTCCTATCATTATTTCTTTGTTGTGAACTATGGCCTTCACTCCTTGCCCAGTTATCGAAACAAATTCTCTTGCTTCAGGCCAATTAGGATTTTTCTCATCTATCCTTAATTTCTTAGCATGTTGAATTATAGCCTTGGCTAATGGATGTTCACTATTCACCTGAAAATACATACACGAGGAAGAATTATCCATTAACCGCCATAGAAATCAGTAGATTCGAGCTAAAGCATATTATGAAATAAAATCCTATTCATGGTATCTTGAAGGATGGAGATAAAAGATCGAGAATTCGTGTCTCAGTATAACCTCAACAGCAGCAACGAGCTCGTAAAATTCTTGCATGGACATGTCCTTCAAGAGTCTTGTATTGACAACCTCGGGCCTCCCAACTGTTAATGTTCCCGTCTTGTCGAACACTATGCAGTTCACCTAGTATTAACGAAAACATGAATGCTAAATATGGATTCATAGAAGTAGAAACAAAACATAGGATTAAAAATAGGATTTGATGCTAACCTTATGTGCACTTTCCAACGCTTCTCCCCCTTTTATCAATATGCCTTGAGATGCACCAACTCCAGTGCCAACCATAACTGCAGTTGGGGTTGCTAGGCCGAGAGCACAAGGGCAAGCTATGACCATCACGGAGATTCCAAACTGGAGAGCAAGCTCAAACGAATCCATGGGAGATGGAATCCATGAATCAGGATAGCTATGAAACTTTCCAGCCAAAAACCATGCAAGCCAAGTGGAGAACGAAAGTGCAACTACCTTTAAAAAGGCACAACCTAACAAATGCCATTAGGACATAAAAATACAAATGTTCTCCATGAAAGATTGAAGGATACAAAAGGAACGGAAAAAGGATGCATTTCGTTTTACCACGGGTACAAAGTATTTTGCTATTTGGTCAGCAAACTTCTGTATAGGAGCTTTAGCCATTTGGGCCGTCTCAACTAATCGAATGATCTGAGAAAGAGCACTATCTGGTCCAATTCTTGTTGCCTGAACATGCAAGATCCCACTCTCATTCACTGTGCCTCCAATAACTGTATCGCCTTTCGTCCTAGCCATTGGTTTTGATTCTCCAGTTATCATGCTCTCATTCACATGACTTTGACCCCATATAACAACACCATCTGCAGCAACTCTTGCACCAGGAATTATCTTAACCACATCATCCTTTTCTATCAACCTAGAGTCAATTTCTTGCTCACTAGTCACGTTTCCATCATCTTCCAGACTCAATAATATTGCTTTCTCAGGTACCAAGTCGATAAGCTTTTCAATAGCCGCAGATGTCTTGCCTTTAGCCAACACCTCGAGATACTTCCCGAGAAGTATAAACGAAATAAGCATTGAGCTTGTCTCAAAGAAGTCTGTGCCCTCGAAATTCAAACTAGTGGCAGCTCTTAAAACTGTATAAACAGAGTAAAAGTAGGCAGCATTTGTTCCAAGGGCTATCAGGACATCCATATTAGCAGAGCCATGCCTCAATGCATTAAAGGATCCTGTGTAGAATCGCTGTCCTATAATGAACTGCACGGGGCTTGCCAAAACCCATCTTAAAAGTGCTCCAATGCTCAAATTGTTGACAAGCTTAGTTTCAAGCCCTCCATTGATACTAGGAATATACATAAAGACCATTGAAGTTAAAAAGACTGGAATACTGAATAGTAAACTCAGTTGAAACGATCTGTGGTAGTTCTTGATTTCGTCTCGTCTATGAGTTTCCCTTCCTTCATTAGGACAAATGGTGGCCTTGAAATTCCCCTTCTCAATCGATTCTATTACTTTGATAAAACTTCTTGGCCCTGTCAAGTCCTGTTTATACAAAAGCAAGACCATTTTATGTTTCTGATCTGTTTCTACATCTTCAACACCTGGAAGAGATTGGAGAGCACTTTGGATCGTTTTCATACATTGATCGGTTTGAATTCCCTCTATTTTAAACTGGATCTTGCTAATATCTTCAGATGTACTTATAAGTATGCCTTCAAATCCAGCATCCTCTATTGCTTTCAACAAACAACTATAGGTTGTAATCCTTGGATCATATAGAATATGTGCTTCTTTAGTTGCTAAAGCCACTTGAGCCTTAATGATACCATGAACTGACTGTAAAGTTGACTCAAGCATGGACGAACAAGCGGTGCAAGTCATCCCGTTGATTTGCACACGACATACTTGAACACTCCTCTTGCTCGTCTTGTCTCCTATTAAGGTAGCTTGAAACCCGACAATTTCGATACTTTCTTGTATTGTCTCTTCCTACCATAGATGCTCAATGTATCAGTGCATTATTCCAAATGAGAATGGGGGGGATGACAAGAAGCAACGTAGGCCAAACAGGAAGAGAAGGACCGGAAATAGAATTCTTAGCAAAACACACTGGTTGGGGGGTGGGGGTGGTGTGGTGTGGGGGGTGGGATTATATGCTTAAAAACACTTGCTGGATTAGAATCACTAGCAACTATACAAAGAAACAATAATTGTAGATTGAATTGTCAGATTGCTACTTGTCATTTGAACGTGGAACAATGATGACATCCTTTCTTTGTGTTGACATATTTGTGTATTAAGGATGTATTTGTTACGTGGAAAATATTTTTCATGACGTTTTCCTCTTAAAGTAAACAAAACCGAAATTAACTTTTGTAGTAATCTCAAGTTGTAGATATTAGTGGCATTTAGAGATATGTATTGGTGGAAGATAATGCAGTGATCAGCCTTTAATGGTGGTGCTAGCAACCATGGAAATTGCTGTTGGACAACAAAGAAAATGATTTCACATTTGTGGAAACAAAAACCGTTTTTCTTATTATATATCGGTATTTCTTTGTGATTAATTACCACTGCTAGTCATCAGCTACCAGCTTCCGCTATCACTTACTCCTAAAAGCCACTACTAACTATAGAGATTATTGTAACTATATTTATCAATTCTAAAATTTTGATGATTACAAATGTTTGGTAAAAAAAAAAAAAGAAAGAAAAAGAAGAAAAAGAGTCTCAGAAAAGGATTTTAGCGAAATCAACACACCCCAAGTTATATTTGTATTTGTTAACTTAAACCTTTTCTTTTTTTTGCTCTCTCTCTCTTTTTTTCGACCAAAGATAACTCTTTCAGTTTTATCTTTTACTTTTATAAGAAAAAAGAAAAGATAGCATACATGTTTTGTTTGGGTGATGTCTTAGCGTTCTTAGTATGGTTACTGTTTAGATTAGGTTTTTCTTATTGAATCCTGTGTTTTTCCATATTTGTTAATCTCTCCGCTTTCATCATCCTACATCAAATTAGTATAAGAGCAATCAGTTTTCTTTATCCCATATCAAATTAGTTAAACTTGATCTTAAGCTTTTCTTTGTTAACTTAAGCTTTTGAATGGAAAAACATATAAATATATGTAAAAGGTTCCATTCAGCCACTGATCCACTGTCTTTAATTATTTGAAGACAAGAAGCACATTTCAATAAAGGCAGAGGTTAGGATTATTAAAACAACTTACTTGAACCATAGTTGGACAAAAGACAACCTTAACCTTGTTATTCAAAACATCAACAACAGCATCATGTACTCCAGGAAGTCTTTTAACTGCTTTCTCCACAGATACTCCACAAGCTGAGCAAGTCATCCCGGAGACTGAAAACATGGCCTCAACTTCAGGTCCCCCATCTTTCACCTCTTGAACCGAAATGCCACCTTCTGGATCCTTCGAAGTTGATGGAAAATCCGGGATTCCCGGCGGGTCACCACGGTTCTTATTGCGGATGAAATGTAGTGGCAGAAGCTTATCAGCAACTATCTTGTGTACTTTAGCCATATTTGATGCAAGCAACACAGGTCTAGTTTTATAACGTTCATGCCATTTCACATGAAAAATCCCTTCATGTGATTTGGCTGGAAGTTACGGTATAAGTCTTTTTCACTATTAATAAAGTTTGTTTCAGAGTTCAAATGAAAGACTGGGAACAATCTTTGTGATGAAGAAGCCACCAGATCACATATATATAACATAATCATTAGGGAATAAATAAACATCATTGTTAAAATAAACGAAAGGGACTGATAGCTAACAAATTACAGTACTATTAGAATACCTTTATTGGGGTGCTTGATACAAATTTTTATACCAAAATTATTTGTTTCCTCGATAAAGTATAGCTACGTGAGAAGTGAGGTATTTGTGCAAGCACCATGCTTGCAACTTATTATTTTATTATTATTATTATTATTTTTTAATTTAAGCTTACTTTTGTAATAAAGTAATAAAATGGCACCATAAAAATTAAAAATAAAAAAATAATTGCTAAATAACTTTTCTAAGATAATCCATACATAAAGTAAAGGGTTCCATAAGAAGACGAATACCTTAAAATGCTAACATGACATCTTAAGGAACTCTTAAAATTATCCGTTGATAAAATTGCTCTTATTAAAATAATAGGAGCACCTAAATTTCAAAGAAAACCCACTCTAAGTTATAAAAAATTACAAATCAAGAGAATTTATTTAGTTAGATATAATTTTGTAATAATGTATTTAATGCTATTAGTTATTGTAGAAAAAATAAGTTAGAAGAGAATAAAAAGAAAAATATCATGTAAGTAATAAATACATGCTGAAAAAATAAAATTCTATAGATAGGATTTGAACCCATAGTCTCCTCTTTAAAAGCATCCATTAAATCACTTACCAACACTTAATATTGTGTAATGAATTGCTATTTAAAAAATGTATATAATATATGCCTTTTTCATCTTAAAAATATTTGAAAAAAAATTAACTTTTTCCTAAGATTAGGGGTAAAAGGTTGGCGAAAGCGGCACCTTCCGAGTCGAACCTATACAATATTGAACTTGAGATCAAACTCCACTCCAGTTCTACTAAGCTTTAAATTTTATTCTTGAACTCCATTCAAAGATATATTTGGTAAGTTCAAATTCAATTACATTAGCTTAGTTAAGGTTGACTTTTTATAAATTTTACTTAACCAGCCTTAGATTCACTTATGTTTAAAAAAATTAAAAATATACTAAGAATTAGATCGAGCTTGATTGAGTTTGCAAACCTGACAAATTTAGTACTTTAAAGTTTGAACTTAGCTAGATTCATTACTCGAATAACTCGAGTTCAAATTTGGTTCGACTATTACCAAATTCAATTTAAGTAAAACTTGAGTAGCTTGAAAACAAATTCGATTGGATGGAACAGATGGAGTAATATACCGTCTAATATAAGATGGATTTTGTAGCTACAATCTACTCCATTTGTCAAGCATGATGAATCATGATACATCACTTATGTTTATTCCTTCTTCCTTTTATTTAATTTTTTTTCTAGTTCTAACGTTGATTTTTTGGTTAGTTTCCTTTTTTCTTTTTCCTTTTAATATCAAGAGTCATTATTAATAACTTTAAAAAGAAATTCTTTTTGTAATTTATCTGAATTCTTTATCAATAAACTGAAGTTACACTCCCAAGTTTCACCTTGGAAAATGCATTTGATATGAATATCTCCAGGTAAAAATGTATTTGAAATTCTAGTTCCCTATCTCCATATTATTCTTTTGGCAAAACGATTACTTTGAATCATGCCTGGCCCTTTACTTTCTCGTAAGCATGGGAAAGACCGGAAGAAGTATGTGTATATTTTAATTTAGGAATGACAATGCTAGTGGACTGTATTAAGACACTGTCAAAACGCACTGATCCAGGACAGGAGCTTTTATATTTCTTGTTTCATTCATAATCGTTTTCTTTTCTCAACTTAGTTGAGATTTCTGTAAGATTACAGGATCAGAGGCACCACTGTCTCCAAATGGCATCTTCCTTTGTTTTCAAATCTAATTCCACAATTGCATATATTATAACATGAAATTCGAGAGGATACAAGTGTCGATAGGGTTTTATAAATGAAAATCATCTAGAGAGTAGCATAAGAGGAACAATAGGGGTAAGCTGTATGGAACGAGTGAGTACAAGATGGTTAGGATATAAAATCCTATTCGTACTTTATTTTATAAGTATAAATTCTTAAATTTTTATACTTAAGATCTATCTTATAGCATCATGAAACTACTGTGTACTCTATAAATTCTATAAGTACAGGATACCTTGGAACTTATAATTTTTTTTTATTTATTTTTCTTCAAAACTTGGTATTAGATATATAATTAATATCAAAGTTATAATTATACTATTGATATGCCGACTAGTAATAATTGTACATATTAACTCATCTTGAATTAAGATAATATAAAACTTTAGTAAGTAAATATAGAATCTTTTTTCAACTAGAAATATTGTAACCCTTGGTTAGATTATGATTAAATTTATTTTTTCATTTCTTTTTAAATTATTAAAATAAAATTTTTATCAAACTATAAAATTATTATACGTAGAATACAACAACCATATATGAGTAATTCAAATATAATATATTAAATGATAAGTTAAAAATTGAAATATTTTTTAAACTTCACTAGATTAGAGTTAGTGAATGAGAAATGTGTATGTAAAAAGAATAAGATAATAAAAGAAGAGAGAGGTTTTTATAAAAAGAAAAAAAAAAAAGAAGATGAAGAAGGAGGAGGAAGAGGAAAGGATTAGATAATAGACACAAACTGCGTATATTCTTAGGGTTTTATCACGAATTGGCTTTTATTGTAACTTTATTTAAGATTGAAATAAAAAATCAATTAAAAAATAGTAATATTATTTTTTATTTATTAACATTATTTTATTATTATTACAAAGTAAATATAAGGTATCATTAATTCTATACCTTATATATATTAGAGTATAGGTTTCGGGATAGAATCAAACACCCTAACTTCATATTCGTATCCTTTCCTACAAGAATAAGTATTGCTCGAAATCTACCTCATGACTCTTATTATCCACTCAGAACCTACCGAATAGAATAGGATTTAGATAGATACCCTATATGACGTAGTTACTAACTCATGAATATCCATAACCATCACTCATGTTACCTTTTAAGAACCTTGGAGAAACTAATAATTTTTAGTATATATTGTTATTTTCTCTAAATGGAATAATTAAGGGTAAATTGTCGTAATGTTCATTTACTCTCTTAAATATGAAAAGTAATGTTTTCTTTTAATTTCACTATTTTTTTCGTGAGAACAAAATATTATTAGGCAAACTTACTTTTTAGCTTTTAATCATGATACGGCTTTAATCCCTACAAAATAAATCCATACATTCACTGTACGTGTCTCTCCGTTTCTAAACGCACAACGCATACTTTCACAAGGCTACTTCATCTTCGCCTTATCGATGTATTTTTCTTTTGTTTTTTTTTATTTTTTATATTTTGAAAAAGGGACAATATTGAAGTCTACATGAATTATTGTTACTTTCTATATATAATCAAAATTAGTTTCTAATAGTGTCAACAATATTATCCATTTAAAACATATTAGACGCTTTTATTCTGAAACGACATGCTGACCAATGTTTTTGGAAAATGATTAAAGAGCAACATAATGATGACAATAAGTGATTGTTTAGATAATTTCGGAACTTTTTTTACCTATCCTTCTATCACAACTCTTTTTTTTTTTTTTGTTTTATTCACATATTGTCCTGATCTAAACATCTTTGCTCACATTTGAGAGTTTTCTTTAGATGTTAAAAGAAGATAAAAATTGAAGTGTAATTTAAGATTCCAAAGATGTATTGAAACCATTAAATTCGTAACCGCAGTACTTTTATAGTAGGATGAATTACAAATACACAACTCATATTTTTCTTCATGCTTATATACTCTTCTATTTAAAAAAAAAAAAAAAAAAAAGATTAAGCACATGCGAAATTAAAATGAAGAGGGTAATTACAGTTTACCAGATATTTATAGGGAATAAAACCACGCTTATAGTTATAGTGACTGGTTAAATGCATATGATTAATTAATAGTCGAAGGAGGTTATTTTTTTTATTTATACTTAAGCATTATTCTTATAATTGGAAGTTGGTGAGGCGGCGAAAGGAATTGATTTGGCATAAAGACATGGTGAAACAACGGGGGGAAAGGAAATCTCTGAAGCTATAGAAATAGATGATCCACCCCTCCTACTGCAAAACTTGTGATTACATATGTAGTACTATACTACCAATCACTTCTGGACAAAGATTATGTTTTCAGGTAGTAGTGGAGTGATAAAGTGAATTAAGTTTTGTCGAGCACTTTATTATAATATAATATTATGTAGGTATTAACCCAAAAGGGTTTTGCTAAGACAGTTCAACAACTTACCATGTTCTAAAAGAAAATTACTGTTTCCAATGTACTGACTAGATACGTAAGTGTTTTTTTCCTTTTTTACGTAATTATATACAAAATTGTCTGTTTTAGTGGAATAGTACGAGAAGTCATAAATCTTAAAAACTATTATATATATATATATACATGTATATTTCCGGTGATAATTAAACCTTCATTTTTTCCATCATAGTTCTAAAACTCTTTTAAATGTGTACTTAAAATCTTAATGTTCTTAATATATGAAACATAAGAGAATAATGTCCCTATACTTTGCCCTCTAAAACCCTTGTATAAGTCTTTTATCAATTTTCTGTATCAACCTATCGTATCAGGATATTTGGATCCACACCTATCTTTGATAGATGTCCAGATCTCCATATGAGTTTTTGTCTTTTTCTTTTTTTTCTTTTTTTTCACTTTGTTCTTTCCCTCCTAAGATGTGGATCTAAATTGCTTTCACTAGTAACCATTTCTTTATTTGCCCTAAAAGAAGGAGGTCCAAGAAAGTGAAAGAAACTTTTGTAACAGGCTGCTCGAATGCGCTAAATCGTTGAAGCAGTTAACATTACTGTGAACCGCAAATAAACCCTTTTATATTTATTTGATCTATATTTTGACTTTTTATTTTTAAAATTGAGTATTTAAGCCTCCACTCTTAAATACATGTTTTCAAACCCCTATATGACCATTTTGTCCATGAAAACAATAGCAAAAACAAAAACATAAATAAATAAAACATAAAGTTACGAAAAAGTATTCATAAAAATGGGAGTTATATCTTTTTTTCCCCCTATATTTGTATAAATTTTTTAATTTGATTGAAATTTAATTTTTGTCATTTAGGTTTGATAAGAAATATGGTTTTGAACAGTTAGGAATCTAAGTTCTCCATTTGAGCGATAGTGGCGTCATTTCTTTCTGAATAATAAGGTCCGGTTTGATCATTTTCTTATTTTTCTTTTATATCTTATCTATATATTATCTATATTTATTTTATATATAATACATATCTATTTAAAATCTAATATTTGAAAAACTATTTTATTTACATCTTATTATTTCATAGTTATGATTAAGATGGTAATTAAAGTGTGAGAATGAAAGTGAAAATTCATGTATTTTTAAAATAAAAGTTAAAAAAATATATATTGTGTATTGAAAAATAATATTTTAACCAGTATCTTTATAAAAGTGACTAAGAAAAGAGTGGATAAATTAAACTTTGTAAGAATTTGTGATGTATTTTAATTTTAGAAGAGAGTTATATATATGTTTGTATTTTCTTTTTTTCATTGTGTATGTCTAATTATTACCAAACACATTGTTCGAATAAAAGTTAAAAAGACATAAAAAAGATGGAAAAAAGAAAAAGAACCAAACAGACCCTAAGCATAATCCATATGACGTTGTTATAAAGAAGTATAATTATAACTTATCATAAAAATAAAAATTTATCACACTGTTGTTTTGAATGGAAAAGTTGATTCGATGTATTTATATTTCATACTTTGAACATGCTTAAAACTTAATTTCACGTTCAAATGTATTCAAAACTCAGATAGCAAAATACAATAAAAGAAGAACATCTTATAATATTCCCCCTCCTTCATACTAAATATACCAACCAATGGCCTAATATGTGATTTGAAAAGAAAGAGAAATTGGAAAGAGGCATTCAAGCAGTACACTTTAAACTCTAGTCGATCAAAAGGAAGAATATATGAGGGAAAAATTAGAATATAATCCGAAACGGAAGGTTGAGTATGGAGATATATTCGAGTTACGTTGAAAAGCTTGATCATGAGAATATGTTAAATAGCCATCCCTCATCTCAACAAATAGTAAACATATTGGGGAGGGTGCCGAATAATTGTCCGCACTTTCTTGCTTTTACAATTTGATGTCTAAGGAATAAAGTCTAAAGAATAAAACGTGATTATTTAGTGTATCAACTTTCCAAAATATATAAAAATGTACGTGTCTCTCCATTTGTATAGGTGATAATAGACGTTAGAATGTGAACTATATTAACGACAGTTTTCAAACTTTGCAAAATAGTATCTCTACTTCCCAAAATAATATGATTTCTACCTTATTATAGTTCCATTTTATTTATCAGTAATAATTATTATATTACAACCTTATTTTATTAGGCAGAATAAACTAACAATTAGGATTTTAGCAATGGATTGGGCTATTACTTATAGCTTTGGAATATTATAGGAAGTGAAACCACATTGTGATAAGTTAGGAGGTTTACACACGTGTAGCCAAGAGTTTAGAGAGTGTATTTATAATTATTCTAAAACTTTCAATGACGTGGTCCATTTTGGCTCCACATGTTAGATTATTTTTGTTTATAAAAAGAAATAAGATAGGAATAAAATTACAATTTCTAAAAGAATATAATAGAGAAGAATAGTTTTGGTTTATTACACTTAAGTTGACATTACTAGCTTACTAGAAATATATTTTAAAATATCAACATACTCTTATTGTAATGCATGAATTAATCATTAGGTTAAAATCTTATGGATAAATATGAAAATATGTTTAAAAGACGTAATTGTAGTTATTTTTTTAAGTCTTATGGAGGAATTGTGTAATATTCTAAGACCCAGAGCGCTATAGCCTACCATATGTCCCTATCATCAATTAACATATCAAGCGTACACAAATGCCAAAACCTCCCAAATACATGTATTAATCTCCAACTAGTCTCCATTAAATCTCCTCATAAATCAAAATAAATACTATCTAAGTAAATTTTGTAAGCTTTGAATAAGAATGTATTATTTACAAACAAACTCCATCTATCCTAACTCAAAGTTATTCTCACAATAGAATTCTAGTGACCACTACCTAACCTAATAGTCCTAACAATCAAATCCAAAAACATCAAAACATGTAACTTCTATTTAAGTACCTATACCTGAAAAATTAATATCGGTGAATTGAAGCCCAGTAAAAACACCAAATGCATAGGTACGTGTCACAAACAGCTAGAATTCACATGTAAGCATAAATAAGCTCATGCAATAAGTATCTTTTTAATTATCTTATTTATTAACCATCAAACAATACAGTTCGTACGTCTTAAAAGCTCATGACTCTTGAGAACACAATGTATACATATATAATAATATTAGTATAGGTCCTATCCCATTACCCAAATAACCCTTCCTAGATCTAGTTGGGTCATCTCAGTATAGAACCCTTATTAGGCAAGTCGCGTACGATCACCGAGTGCCTCACCAACTCTCTTAGACTCTACCAAGAGGAGGTTGAAGTGAAACAAACACAAGCAACATAGAAATTAATAAGTCTAAGTTTGCATTTAATTCTATTAATCAACTATGCTAATCAAGCACAATAAACAACCACATGTTCGATATCTAAATCCAAAGAGTAACCACTACTATTTATAGTGTCTAGACCAAGAGTAAGCTCAAAATCAACACTTAATAATAATTAAAGTAAAATTTATAATATACCTTCTAAAATGTTCTTTTATATAAAAAATCCTACTTGTATCTCAATTTTAATTACTATTATCTGTATTTTTAGGACAATTTTAGAATCCTAAGATGATCTATATTGGTTTAGGTTATAAGTTAGAAGGCTAGAAAGCAAGAAAAGAATGAATAAAAGGTGGAACAAGTACATAGGCAAGAATCATAACCATGATCTTTGGCTGTAGTTCTTGTTCTTGTATAAGGGAATGACTACAAACAGTGACCATAGCCGTGTACCTTAGCTATAGTCCTTTTGTTTTCAGTTTTTCTTCTCCTCCTTGCACACAACTCAATATGACTCCTAAGAACGAACACGATCACTATTATAGCCGTGGTCCTTGACCATGTTCCTCTCAAGTTTCGATTTTTCTCTTTTGCTCACTACTCCAAATCATTTGTTCTATAACAATTACAATCCTAACACCTCCCCCAACCTCCACACATTCAACATCAGTCCTTTAAGCTTCAAGATCAGTCAAATCTCTAAATCAACTTACATAAAACCAACCTTATTCTAAGCTATAATCGTGAAACCAACATGAAACTTTAGATTTAAAGGGGTGTTTACGCTTTTCCTTACTGCAACGACACTAAGGAATCAATTTCACACATTCACCCCATCATAATACATGAATTATATTAATTTTAACATCCTTTCTATAGAAAAACACGCAATAAGATGTACACTAGAGTTAACTTACCTTATAATTGCAATTTCATAGCAATTTGGCCCTTTCCTTGCAATTTCAAATATATTAGATGCGCCAATCCAAATTTCATTATTTCAAAGTTCCAAGATGCCAAAAAGGTTTCATTTGTTTAAGTAAGGGTTTAAACGAGATTAGAATTATTAGGGTTGAGGTAAAGGTTTTTAACTTTTATTGGACTTAAATAGCCTTGTGAGCATTAGCGAATTATATGCAACATCAGCCCCCACCAAAGCCTTATTTTATTTTTCTTAAATTCCAAGTTTTACAAATTGCAATTTCTTGTTAGCAGCTACAAAATAGTTACTTTGCCAACTAATGCTAGAATAAATTTATCGGAGAAGGACGATGATTCCATTCCAGTACAAATGTTAATTGCCGTGCACTTAGAGAAGAATGCTTTCTAATACATTTTTACAAGTTGATATACTAAACTATTACAACCTAATTATTAGATGTCAAATCGTGAAATATTTAAATATCCGAAAAGAGAACCTGATGGGCGGTTACGAACTCCAATAAATGTCGATTATTACTGACAAAGAAGGTAAAGTGGAGCATAAATTAACTAGGCTATTTTGGTATTGATTAACATGACCCACCAAAATTACTTTTCTTCCCGTGCAGTGTTTTTCTGGTCCCTTCCTTAGCTAAATCCCATCTCTCCACTTATAAGCTAAGCTACAAATGGTCGTTCATAATTGTGACAACCAAACAACCTAAATCATCATTTATGAATTGATTACTTCAGGGATAGAGAGTTTGTCAAAATTGTCTTCTTAATATAATGAATTCCATTATATATTTAGGTTTTATTGCTCTCTCTTTAGTCCATTGGATTGTTAAATCCTAATTAATCTTGTTTATCAATAGTTCATAAAATATATCGATAATGATGCTTATTACTCATTATATATATATATATGTGTATATACTATATATCGATAATGATGCTTATTACTCATTATATATATATATATATATATATGTGTGTATATACTATGATAGGCAGCTCTTCCAATATACTATTTTATTTAATCCTTCTCCGACCATCTTTTCTTGATTGATCATTGTTTTATTACAACACCAACCTGCTTATATTCATGTCAAGTACATTGACTTACACGATATATATATTACGAAGTTTCACATCAACAATATTCATCTTCCGTTTTCTATTTCTTATGCAAGAAGCATACTGCACTTCCTTTAATGGGAGATCAAATAATGACAGGCCTAACTTCCTTCAGCGTTTGATTACTCTAAATCCATAGATCTATTAACTTCAGATTATGCTGGATGATCTGAATTTGATTTGCTATCGTGTATATAAAACCTATGAATTCTAACCACTAAAGCTATCATTTTCGTTTTCCATAGTTCTTTTGACTACCCCCGCCACCCCCTCCCCGCCTACAATCTCGGTATTTTTGTTTTAATGATTTTTTTTTTTTTTCCATTGAAATAAGATAAGAATGAAACAAGACCATCTTTTTATTTTAAAAAAAAAAAAGGTAAACATATATAAGAAAATTTCCACAAAATGATATGCTAATAGAAGAAAACGAGATAAGAAATGAAACACAAAATAGACCAGAAAATATAGGTTCGTGTCCTTATTTAGGATGCGGGGTCGAGCAATAAAGGCAAAGTGGCAATTCAAGCGATTGATTAACCTAGGCACGAGCTTCGAAATAAATTCCATTCAAAGATGCATCCATTTATTTATCTACTTTTGGGTATTATTAAATTCTTTCTTATGAAAAGACGGTAGGTTCAACAGAAACATCTATTGTCAGAAATCTTTTATTTATTTACTAATACATAGAATCTTATATTATGTTTGGGTTGAGGGAAGAAAAAGGGAGGTGTGAAAATTGAAGGGAAAATGGTGCGCTTCCCTTTGAAAAATGAAGGAAAAGGGAAGGAAATAAATTTGCAGAAGAAAGTTTTCCCTCGAACTATAAAGAATTCTCTCCAAGTTAGAAAGAATTGAGAGGGAATTATAATAAGATAACAAATTTATTCTTAGAACAAAAACATATCTTTAAATAGTAGAGAGTTCGATGGTTAGCTAACAAAATAAAAAATTACATTGTCAACTTTTCTTCTATTTTTCTTTTTCTTTCCTTTTTTTATCCAAACAAGGGAATTTATCAGTTTTCCATTTATTTTCTTTCCTTCCACTTTCCTTCCCTCATAATTCTTTCGTTCTTCCTAAAAATAGTGTTAGAGTTTATATAAGTCTCATTTTGTTACATGTTAGAAAAGAATAAATGGATGATGAACTTATTTTTACACACAACTTATGCAATCTACTCTTTCTCCCCTTTTGAATAACAAATAGAAAATTATTTAGTTTTTAAAAGGAAGTGTTAAAGTGTTGAGTATGTTTTGAATTTAAACATGACATTAATTGTATAAATGTTGGGGCATTTTGAGAAATGACGTAAAAATAGCACTTAGTAGGATGATTAGAACAAAATGATAGTAAGGAGAAATAAGTAATTTTAAAGTCTCGAATGCATAAGTAAGCAAAAAAATACAGAAAACCTTGGGAATTAACCTTATAGTCTGAGCAAATGAAATCAATTATTTACCTAAACCTCTTATTTGATCTTAAAGAATAAAGATTTTCCACAATGGAATACTATTTCTCTAATATTTAGAGTTGTGTCAAATAAAGAGAAATAACTGAATATATATATACTCTTAAACCTAATGACATCAATTAGATTATCTTAGCGATCAATGAATCAAATAGAGCTTACTCCTTTCATGATTATCATAAATGAACTTGCTAAGAACTCAAGACTTATAGCCCTCCTCATGAGTGCATGAGCTTGCCTAAAAAGGATTACGGTAGACAGACCATTTCAATGATCTCTATTTCGAACCAACCAAACCAATTTCCTCTAAGTCATTTCAAATATTATCAAAATTCCCTAAGCCCTATCTCTTAGTTTAAGGAGTTAAGCTCATTCAAACAATAGACTTGGCTCAATATATTACTATCACAATTTTAGCCTCTACAAATTAGGCCTAATTTATTAATATAAAAATTTTAGTCTCTACAAATTGGAGCCAATGGATGATAATTATGACATAAGAGAAAGCATAGGCCAATAAGAGGATTGAATTAGGGGGTTAGTTAATTACGTAGGGGGAAAGTGGAAGAGGGAAGAGTCATCTATTAGTCCCCTTAGTTGATCAACTTGGGTCATAGATGACTAAGCTAATGCATGGGCTTATGATAGTTCCTTATTTTTCATTTCTTGGTAATTAACTGATATAAAGGACTAAAAGAATTCTCTATTGTATTAGATTAGGTTAAATGGTCAGTTAGACTAATTATTTGAATTAATTGATAAAGTCTAGGTAATTGGGCTTAAAATATAGATAGCTTAGGGAGATGGCATGATAAGCTCATAATAGGAAACATTAATGTTATAGCTAGACCAATCTCAATGTTTCTCAATAGGCTTATACAATTAGTAAAGCTAAATGCTAATCATTACAACAATCCAATGGTGACCATCGTGCAATAAGCTTTATAATACCTAATGATTCTTCATCATTTGATATAGGTGAAAGATAATTTAGAGATTAGAGAAACAATACTTTGTTGTCAAGATTCTATGCTAAAGACATAAAGAAGAGACTAAAAGACATAATTTCATTAGAGATCAAGTCATTCCCATTCATATCTCAAGAATCATAAAGTCAACACTTTTTTACTCTTTCGGTAATCACAAAGTATATTAATTTGCTTAAATTATCTGTTTGTCCTTCCCAAACCCTCCCCAAGTCATCCTACTTGAAGCTAAATGTGAAGTCACGTTACTCCTCTTAGGTCATATGAAGCATAAAACTTACGTCGTATACTTGTAATAACACAATTCAAATTGCCACAACTAAGTGTTATTATTTTAAGATGCAAGGCTTTGTGATGATATATGTATATGCATGTATATGTGATGCATCCATGCACGTGCCTATGTGTACACACATAAACATATATAATAGTGTGTTGCTAAGTAAGAGAGTAAATCCTAGGATACTTGATTATGGATATGATACCCTGAATAGCTACAAATACCATTATACCTATATTATTACACAAGTAGATCTATTTACAACCTTATCCATAGGTTTTTATATCGATACTTTTAGGCTTCTTATGTTAAGTCTATATGTCAAATTCTTACTTTCCCTACCTATTCGAGAGAATTATATATAAAAGAATTAATATTTTGAGTCAAGTTCAAATAAAGAATTAAACTTTCAAGTGGTTAAAATAAACAATTAATGTTATGTTAAGTGGTTTAAATAAAGAATTAAACTTTCAAGTGATTAAAATAAAAAATCAATATTATGATGAGCAGTTCAAATAAAGGATTAAAATTAAGGGAGTTATTAAATAAAAATAAGGATTTAATTTTCTATTTGAACCACTCATCATAACATTGATTATTTATTTTAATCATTTACAAATTTGATCATTTATTTGAACCACTTATTATAACATTGATCCTTTATTTTAATTACTTGAAAGTCTAATCTTATATTTGAACTTTATATCAAACGTTGATCATTTTATGTATAATTTTCTTGTACTTATTTATCTCTTGTTATATGTGTATTTTTATGGTTTACAATGATAAATTCAAATAGAATCCTTAACAAAATAGTCTCACTACACATGTTTCAATAAACCAATATAAGAGCCTTAGTGGCAAGAGCAATACTAGAACTAAGGCAACCGATCAGTTGAGATTAAGGTAACTAGTTGGGTAGAGCTTGGTAGTAGCAGAAGGTAACCTTAGTTGTTTGCATATGCTAAGAGCTTGGTAGCAATAGGATAAGACTAAGTTAAGTTTGCACATGTTAACATCAAATTAAATGATCCGTATGTGTTTCACATGTGAACAAAGTTTGCATATGCTCACATAAGGAAAAAAAAAATTAACCCTTAAATATCCATGATCATGAGACATATAATTGTCACTATAAAAACTAATCATAATTCCAACAATAGTAATTAATATTAACACAATAGAAGTAAGTGGATCGATTAAGTAATCAAACTCTAAAGAAAAATCATTATTAATGGTCTAAGTTCATACATATATGATAGATAGAGCTTCTATTTATTTGCTAATAGATCCAAAGAATCATAATGAGACTTAACAAAAAAATACTAGGAAAAGCTTATATATAACGAAGATTCTTTATTATCATTGGAAAAAGTAGAAGTCCCATTCTGATTAACATGGTAATCGAAAGTGGAAGGAAAGGGAGAATTTGTGAATATTCATATGTATATTCCATAAGAAACTATTTTATTCTAATTTAATGTTTCATTTCTAAGTCGGCTCTATAGATGTAAAGTGTAGAAGAAGATGGAGCTCAAAAGGTTCGTGAAGTACTCATTGACTTGGTGAAGAGTGTGGAGGAAGAAAACACCCAATCTAGAAGTTCTCAACAACTCATTATGTATGATATTAGGTATGAAGTGAAGAGGTGTTATCGGTGTCAAGACTCATAGCTTTGCACATGTTTTAAGATTAAGAGAATGATGCCATTTGTGATGTGGCAATGTGCTTGAACTAGCATATCCTTAGTTAAATACTGAATTAAATGATTTTTTTTTTTTAATTTGATGAAGGAAAGGTAAATAAATAATATGAACAATTTGGAATGTGATTATAACTCACTAAATCCTAAATCAAATTACAATTATCTCATAAATTGATATGGCATACAATCACTATACTAAGAGGTAATTAATTACATCCAATATGATGCACGGATAACAAGTAGTCAAGATCCGCTCGAATGTTGATAGAAACAAAAAGAGTAAACAAAGAGAAAATTGTCCTATAAAGGTTTTCAATAAGTGATGGTTGCTAAAAAGAAATATCTAAAAAATACATCCAGGAACACGTTTTAATAACTCTAAACTCATGTAATAATGGTAATATGATAAACAAAAAATATATATAAATTAATTAATTAATTAAAACTAACATATTTTTCTCTAGTGGGACTTCATTCGAATTCCTTGAATTGTCATTTGCATGAAAGTTTCATGAAAATTCAAACAAGTGCTTCATTGATGCCTCATCATGATGCGTAAACATAGACCTCAAGATTAGCATATGAACGCTTCCTAATTCCCCATTTAATTGAAGTCTTATAGATTGTAAATTATGCAACTTCTTGCTCTTTTTTCCATATCATTTTCCACTTAATGAAAGAAGATCCATTGGATTTTGATGCCTTACACTTTCACAAGGTCAAAATTCATCCTCAAATCTTGAAGCACTACGACTCAACCACCTCGATCGAACACCAACTTATACAAAGCGATTTTTTTTTTTTTCCTTAAAACCAACCGGTCCAAACATCTATCTCTAAAAACAAACTTGGGTCTGACCATACAATATATTCTCTCGACAAAACTGTTTTGCTTTATGAATTTGAATTTTGACCTTTTTCATAACTCAAATCGGTCTTAGATAACTTGATTTTTTAGCCGCAATTCATCGGCTCAATTTCCCATCACTTTTGTTAAATTTATTGAAAGTACTTTTGATAAAATGCAAAATATGTCAACTTTAACAATACATACCTACATGAAGTAGAAGAGAAACTCTTCCTTTACTATATAACATTTTTCTTTGGTGAAAAATACTTTCATTATGGCCGCGCTAATGAATGCAACGTTTCTTAAAATACAAGTAATTAAAAATATAAAATGTTGATGGTAAATTGCGAATTCCTATTTAATTTATGTGCCTTAACTTACTAGTTTTGAAATTGAGTATTTAGACCCTCAAATCTTATAAAAGGTGCACTTGAATTTCTAATATGACTATTTTGTGCTTAATTTTGTACATTTCTTTTCTTTAATTTTAGCATTTTTCATTATTTTTTTAAGGAGAAAATACAAAATAGTAAAATAGGTTCTAAAATTTGGAAGACTTCAAGATTTAAGTTTTTAATTTCAAAGATAAGAGGCTAAACGCATGAGAAGCAAATTTAAGAGAGTGTATTTGCAATTTACCCAAATGTTTTTGTATTTAATAAATGCCTCCAGCCGTATTACAAGGGCACCTAAAGTTTTACATTCCTTTTCATCACTTATCGAGTTATCTTCCATTAGTCTAGAGGAAAAACAGAAAAGGGCACCAAACTCCTACTACACGGACCTCGTACTCCATCGCTAACTAGGTTGGCAAACCATGTCGTATGATCCTGCAATCTCAAAGTACTCGATTCTGCAATCAAATGCAAGTGAATACATTGAAGCTGGACGAAATGAAACGTTGGTAATACTTTAATTGTGTGACGCTCTTGAAATTCAATATCTTGGGTTATGGCTTATTAGGGTTTGCGATGGAAGTGGAAGATGACAACGCTGAGTTACGACTCACTACGCCTGGAATTTGGTGGGCACTCGAAAGTGATCACCAAGTGGCGTGTGGCAACTGTAATTGATGTTTATATCAAGGTAATAAAGGTATAGTGAAATAATTTTCTAATTCTATTGGAGATTATGTTTTTTTTTTACCCCACTTCTAATAAAATATTAGTATTCTTGTTCCGTTTAATTTATTAGATTGAAATCGTTGTTTTATTTTTATTACTTGTGAAATAGCGATTGTCTTTTTTTATTTGAAAAAATGTTATATCATAAATAATGTTTATTTCATGAAATAATATTTGTTGTGGATAAATATATTTGTCATTTACAATATAATGATGGAAAAAAAAATCTTCCACTAATTTTTTTTTTTTTTTCCGTTGTCGAAAAAGTAGGTATTATCTTGAAAAGATTTTATAAAATGACGACAGTTACGAACAAGTTAAAGCTGTATATTAGAGTTCTTTTAACATACGTAAATCAAATTGGCATTTTTATTTTCTTCTTTTTTACGTTGTTGTCTGACGAGGAATGCCACTACTCTTTTGGTTTTACTTATTCTACACCTGGCTTGTGAATCATAATTTCTTTAAAAGTATCCCGATTTTTAAGTGCTTTTCAAGGCCCCACCAATCACCATTATCATCAAATTGGCTTCATTTACATTTTTTTTTTTTCCCTTTATGAAAAATGTTAATTGGTGTCCCATGCGTATTCGTTATGGACTAAATTTTTTTTCTAGAAAATCTAAATATTTTTATTTATTTACTTATTCGTAAAATATTCAATGAATTATAAAAATAAATAACGATTTATTTTGGCTGGTCGTATAGTGTCCCGAGCACTCATGGATTGGACCTTTTTATTTTATAGAACTTAGCACCACGTTGATAATGGAAGAACACAGCTTCAACATTTTTTTTTTAGTGAATGGAAACTAGAAGATGAACTTCTTTGGTGCTCCAACAACGTTGTCCTATATTCATAATTTGGACGATCGGTTGATGACGTATCCGGTAGGTTACAGACAAATAACATTTACATAGTTGGATTTCGTAACTTTTATTGCTAAGTCGATGTATCATCTTTATGCACCTCAAAACCCTTCTTTTTTTATCTTTTCAAAAAGTGACTTTTTCGCCTAACACTTGACCACTAAGAGTTTTTTTACACATTAAGATGTACAAAACTTTAGAGAAACTTGTATAATCCGAAATAATCATTTTGTTGTTTAAGAATAAATGATAACATATGAACTGCCCTTTTCTAGCGTTTTCCATGTTTATGGTACAAATGAAACAAAATTTATCAACCAACCATCAAGAATTGAGTAAAAGAAACAATGACAAATCAATAAAACTAATAAATTACTTGGGTGTTCGGATTTACGTTCCTGTACTAAGTTTGTTAAAGGAATTAAACGGATAGATTTCTCATAGAATACAACTTAATCCGGAGAGAATTTGATTTATAAAAACCAAACCCCTAAACAACACTTAAGAAAATCTACTGCTGAAAGCAAGCACAAAAATCTCTCACTGAATGAGTAAAATTAGTGACAAATACACATAATGTTCAAATGACACATTTCACGTTTAATCATATCTTCTGCTTCAATTTTGAGCCAACTATTGCATCATTTAGTTGCTAACGTATTATTTCAGGTTTAAACGTCACCGAATACTCCAATAAAAGTGTCTTGTTCAACATTAAAGTACACTATTTTGGTTAGAGTAAAGTGCACTTCCTTTGGATGAAATGAAACTTCCCTTACCTTTCAACATTAAAGCACTTTTGTTTTTTTTAACAAAGCCACGTTTGTTCGGACCACTACTTTTAGGCGAAGGGTCTCATTTACAAGACACGACATGTCAATATATATCATCTTATAACAGGACACGAACGAGAAATATACATTGCTCGAATGAAATTGACTTTACTCGAACAAAATATATTTTGTTCTAATGAAGCGAACTCCACTCGGGCGAAGTTCTCATTCCATCAAAATTTCTCTTGCTGACTTCATTTTTTTTTAAGTTCAATATGAACCAA
This sequence comes from Lumnitzera littorea, assembly GCA_024138015.1. Lineage (NCBI taxonomy): Eukaryota > Viridiplantae > Streptophyta > Magnoliopsida > Myrtales > Combretaceae > Lumnitzera > Lumnitzera littorea. The sequence goes on from JAMXBB010000001.1 coordinate 26,327,593, forward strand.
TTGTATTTACATCCTTGAACTAGTCCTTCGTTTTTTTCTTTCCCTTTCAGAGTTTACTATGGTGTATCCCAATTCATAAAATCTCTTCTTTATATTATAATAAAATTATCCATGATTAGAATAAGATAAAAAAAAAAAAAAAAATCTCGTATTTGGTCAAATTTGACAGTTTATCCCACTTTTACTGATGCAGACACAAAACTAAGTCTTTCTTGTAATTCAAGGTGAAGAATAAATCTCCAAATAATTGTCGAAAAATTTCTTTTAGGTGTTTTTTTTTTAAATGACAGAATTTGAGAGAAAAGGAAGAGATCGAAACTTTAACTGTCGTAATTTCATGAGTGATTTTCCGTTGCTACAATATCGTGGCCTATATCTATTTGGATAATATTCAACGTAAACTCCTAACATGAAACTACTAGGTTAACGAATGGCTAAATTCGGACAATTGTTTCCATATACTAACTATTATTCTATATAAATTTGCAGGTGCATTTATAAGATCAGAAAATTACTCCCTTGAAAAGTATTTCTTGTCTTCAAGGCTTCAGGTGGACAATAAATCTTGACCACAGGCTACGTTATTCCGATCTCCAAGAAAAAATAATAATAATAATAATTCTCATGATGAAGATTAGCCTAAAATTCTTAAGATCCATTCCGTAGATTTTGCTTGAAACAATCAACAACGTACATGCATTGATAAGAGTTAGATCCTTATCTTGTTTGTATTGACTTTAACATAAATACAACCATTTTAAGATTTCAATAGTATTAATATATTATACATGTTTTTATGAGTGATAAATAAGTACCAATAATATCTTAATATATAAAAATGTAAACTTATTATTATTAATATGTATTTAAATATAATTGGTATTTTTCATCTGTTTACTATTGAAATTTTTTTCTGGTCTTCCCTTAACTTTATTGGCAATAGAAGGGGTAAGCCCAGCTCCTTTTCAGGAAAGTAATACAATCCTCTCCATTTATTCTAAAGCTCACACATGTGAGAGACATGAACGAGACTGTCATTTTCTTTATAGATTACAATCCAAGTCCACGATGGAGTCCTTGCAAAGGTCACCATAATATAGATTATATGTTATCGTAGCATATTGGTGAGTGTAATAGAATAGTAACAAATCATGCAAAAGTTCATTGTAGAATAGCTAGCCGCTCCTTGTGATTGCAACAACCGTGTATTTGTGCTGGTAGAATTCGTTTTCAATCTTGCTCGTGATTTTTCATCCGGGTTTTAGGTTTTTCATGCTCCGCGTGTATCGAATTCTCTATTATCTTTACCTTTTATTGCTTGTTTCACGTCTTGCATTGATCTATAGCTAAAATCCATATTTTATCCTAACAAATTGGTGTGGGGCCTTTGGATTACGACGAAAAGTGAATTTTTTTAAATTTTTCAGTTTCGATTTGATTTTCTATCTGAAGACTCATTTCTAAATCCAAGTAATAGCATGCATGTATTAATTAAACTTGTTTTACATATTTATCATAAACAAAACATTGATACGTAGATTTAATAATCATAAACTTAATCGAATGGTAAATGGAAATTCAGCAAATACTTCAATTGCATCGGTGATGTAGTTTGAATCACCACAAGCTCGGGATTGACTAGACTAGGTGCCGCCCATCATGACAGCATGCAAGGCAACATTACTTCAAGAACCACCCCAAAGCACTTTGGCTACAACCTTGCATCACGATTACTGCGCCACCCTTAAGCTCCTTGGCGCCGCCACAAAAACAAGGTTACGTGGCCATTCAAAAATTGAACCTGAATCTAGTTGACTCTCTCATGAGCATCTAGTTGATTAATCCAAACCATATCTTCCTTTTCTACTCATCTCCCAACCATCTCTAAATAGTTAATTGAAAGCACATGGGAGACTTAGGTTGGGATACGTAGGTCTGATGTTTTTCTACATTATTCTTTTGAAAATTTCATTAAGGATTAATCTTGCTTCTTATTTAACTTAAGGAATAATGGAAAAGAATTTACAATGGACGTAAGAGAAAAATAGGGTTTGATCTTAGTAGCTTGACTTGACCACATGGATTGGTGAGTCTCAAATATTTTAAATTTATGTTATTTGGTCAAATTTAATTAAAGGTTTACACTTAATTTAATTAGGTTTTCTTAGTGAAAAATTCAAGGAAAGAGGATCTATAGTAGGCGAGAAAATCATGCGTTTGATTGGAAGTTATTCATGAACATCAATCTCATAGGATTAATTAATCAATGCTTAGGGATATCATTTAATGAGATTGTAGTCTAATCATGGTTCTTAATAAAAGGAAACTACCTAAGGAATGCTCTTAAAAGGTTAGCCATCAAAGCGAGCTAAGAACATTGAAATGCAGTAGCTAATTAGACTCTAGATTTGGAAAGAGTACAATTATAGAGCACCTATCATCTAATGTGAGTCAAGATATGCGAGTTATGAAAGATGGAATGTACATATTGTCAACATATAATTGGCTTCTTGTTTGTTTATTGAAAATTTCTATAGTGAAAATTTAACTTTCGTAATATATATAGTTCTTGTAATTTATGTCATCTATAATGTGCCAATTAATTTTTGAAGGAATTTGCTTAGTTAGAAATCACGAATCATAAAGTAGGTTGTTATAAGTGGAACTATGTATTTTGAATTTACCTATGTAATATTGAATCAACTATATGGTTTGTACAATTTGTTATACAACTATATCATGTCATGCCCCGAAGTGGTAAAATCATAAAAATCCCACCATATGAATTATCCTAAAATAAAAGCTAGTCCTACACTACTATTGTAGACCCAACTCACACCAAAGCACTCAACTCATCTATTTTAAAGTATCCAATTTCATACCTATTAATAATAAAACTTGTGGTATAGCTCATCAAAACATCGATTCAAAATAACCTGTTATATATGTATGTGTGTGTGTGTGTATATATATATATATTAATAACATAATAGTATATACATAAGTATTTATACATTAAAAGTTCCAGTCTTAATACAAAGTCTATAAAAACCATCAATTGTGGAGTTTATATACAATAGAGCTAAAAAGTAGTGAGCATCTTAGGGAATTCCAATTAATTTCCACAAACGTTTATGAAAAACCAAAATAGAAGATCAGGTTATCGCAAGTCTTCCAGTCTCCCTACTTTACCAACCCAACATATACTAGCTTGAAGGTGATTATAGAACCGCATTCTTAATCTTAAGTCTATACCTATAAAAGGTCTATAAGATTGTGAACACAACTAACTTAATGAGTGAGACGAAGACAAAAGAATACAACAAGCACAGACATAGTTTTCAATCATTTTATTTTAGTGTAATGTAATGCAAAACAAGCAAATGCAACATCACACAATCTTATTCAATTCATTGTAAATTTAAAAAAAATTACATCCACTCTAATCCAGATTGAGGAGTTTCGATACGACTCAACTTAAACTAAACCGAAGCTTATACAATGGAAAGCACCCTCCTCCCAAGACTTTCTTCAAATCATAACCCCCACCCTTACTATAACCTCCTCTCCTAACACTTAGTTTAACTAAAATAGAGAAATAATCATTTTAACTATCCTTATCAAAGGGATTAATATTTGGTTTGACATACTTAATAGTTCTCCTAATGAGTTATTATGCATGTCCAATTAGTTAAGAGTCAGTCCATGATTAAGTCTAGTTAGTGGTAATTAACTAATTCACAAGGTAAGGCTAAGCAAATCACATATAAACATGCAAAATAGAACTCCAAGTCTAGAATTCAAGAAAACAATTGCATAAAAGGCATGTGCACATTCAACTAAATTACAATCATAACCAATTATACTCTTAGGTCTCCAAGTGCTCTAACACAATATTCCAACATGCTTTGACGCATGGATTCCAATTTACCTACACCTCCCCAGTTTACTATTACTAACCGTTGCCCTATGGGTCTTCAATTATCCCTATACATATAAAATAGATAATATTGATCCACTTTTGAGCATTTAGTCAATAGTAGTTAGTTCGTTTTATATAATTTTAGTTTTTTTACCATAAGTTTTATAGGTTATATTCAGTTACATGTTATGATGTCTTCAATAGTTCTCTAGTTTTATAAGTTACTTTAGTCATCAAATCCGTTGAATTTCAATTCGTTTTCAACTAACCTTAAAGTCATTAAAAATTATCCACTGATTTAACTTTTGAAATCCTTAGTATTGATGTTTCATTTTTAAATTTGCTTCTGATTTTGCTTCTAGGTGAACCCCTTAGTGAAGTACTAATCTTAAGAGCCTCCAATTTTTCCTTTATTTTTTCCCAATTCACTATAACTTAAGAATTTAGCCATTTTCTACTAACTCCAACTAGGATCAACATCAAATAACAATCCATTCATCAAATTACAACTTCATTACTTCCCAAATCTCTCAAATAACATTTCCTGCCACATCATTTTACTAAACTTAACAAGTAAACATCTCACTAAACTCCACATATACAAATCAAGTCATCATTTACTGTAACTCCTCGCTATACAACTTCATTCAACAGATTCAACATGATATAAATGCCTCAATAAATGATTGAATACAGAATCCAAGTAAGATCCTTTATAAATATATATTAATTTTTTATAAAATAAACACCATTTTAAACAAAATTTTTAAACTTAAAAATTTAATAAAAATATAGAAAATGGTTTTATGAGAAATCTCTTTATAGAAATTTAATATAACTTTATGATAGGTTATAAAAAAATTTTGAGATCGAAACTATATCATTAGACCAATTTATTTTGGTATTAAAAATAGCTTGATTTTATCTATTTCCCAAGAACGTATATCATAACTATTAGATTTATACAAAATAATATTTTTTTTAGATTCCACACATGAAAATATATAAGAATAAATTTCTCTAAAATTTTCTAAGTAAAATTAATATTTTTAGTTAATTTTTTAAATTTGATCATTTTGAAGCACTCATTGGAAAGTTAGATCTCTGGCCACCAGTGACAACAACCACCTTTTTGACACTCCCAGATGCTGGGTCCTCTATCACCTGGTGGTGGCTGTTGGTTTCTATCAACCTCCTATCCTGATAAACTCCCAAACACCTAGATTATGCCTTTATTTTGTTTAATATCCTAAATTTACTTCTTTAATCTATTAAACTCAACTCTATTTTTCCTATATACCTCTTTTCCTATATAATTTTCTAGAGAGAGTTTATGGATTTTTAGATAACTTCTATACTCAAATGATTTTTTTTTTCCCCTCTCTCTTCTTAGAAATTAGGTTTATATACTTAATCAAATTGCATGCTAATCTAACTTAAATCACTAACACCTATCCCTTAAGCTTATACACACCTAATACATGCAATTCTAGATGCTCCATGCTGCTTTGTTATTTTTATGAATTTTTTATTAATTTTGTGAGCCTATTTTAGCTTAAAATATGATTATTTAGGTACTTTAGTTAATTATAGGTACATAGTTTTACATAAAAATTTCAAACGATGTATATATATATATATATATATTATAGATGTTATTTTAGGTCATATAATAATGTTATTACAAATATAATTTATCTCTAAAATTTTACTAACTAACAGAGCCTATTATATACGACTGCGATAAATAATACGTAATAAAGTAAAATCACACTATTTTAACTGCAGTATTTTTTTTTTTTTAAATCTAAGTTCATAGGGTCACTTCAACTAATATTTCAAGCTCACTTATAAATTCTTAAGTCAATTAAGTTAATTTCACTAACATCCTAGACTACTACCTGCTCGAGATAATTGCAGAAAATTCTAGATCTCATATATCATATGGATGATATTAAGTCCTCTATGTGTTTCTTTGTTGATATAGTATGCTATTCTCGTAATTCCATCTACAATGATAATGGTTTTCCTAATATCAATCCTAAGAAGAAAGAAACTAGTTTTAGAAAATTTTTCGATGGGTAGACTAAGTCATAAGAAATAAAAGAAGAGGGTACTTACATGGATATACCCTAAATCTAAAAAAAATAGAGTTATATAAATAAGGGAAACAGAAAATTTTATTCAATAATGACTTGGTATTCAAAATTAATTCTATCTCATCTCCATAGTAAGATTCCCACTAGTGAAAAACTCATACTAAGGAAAATTGTTGGAATTTATAAATGCTATTATTTACATATTTTCATAATTTGGAAGGGATTTTATATAATCAGTAATTTAGTAAGAGAATATTAAATAGATTTTCGATTATTTAGGTAGAGTTTGAAGTGTGAAAGACGGCATAGAAGTACTAGAAATATCTAACCAATCATCTATAATATCAAATAAATCATTTTCAACTTTAAAGCTAGGGCTTAGGCAATAAAGAGAAAGGGTTAAGAAAGAAAGTCACCCCTTCCTCAAAGACTAGACCACTCCTTTACTTGGGTTTACAAACATCTTCTCTCGCAAATGAATTACATCCAACCTTCTAATCCTATTTGGTCAAATTTCTAATGACAAACTCCTATGTTCTTTTCATTACTCAAAAAAAGATATAGAAATTCCTAATCAATTAGATGAAATTTCAAAAAAATATCCATAATATGATCAAGTATATTTATTTTGAAAATATTAGAAATAACTTTAGTGTGAAATTTCTCATACTTTAAGATTCCTCAAATTCATTCAAACCACCGTTTATAGTGATTTAAAGGAGTTTAAGCCGAATAAGAAAGAGAAAAATGAATCATCAACTCATTCATTAGGAAGTGATTCGAATAAATTGATGCGTAAGCAAAATAAGTCTCAATTGGACAAAATCATTCGAACCACTCTTGAGATTTACATAATTTTGCCGATCATGTTCTAATGAAGAAATGTAACCATAAGTTGAACCAATGCTTTGTTTGAGTTCCAAAAGCTATGTCACTTCAAGATGGACGTTTTAGATGAGTTGATAACTGTTCGAAATTTAATATAAAGACTAAAAATGAATTCCTTTCAATAATCATGTCCTTTAGAAGAGTTGTAACTCTTTAAAATTAAAGATTCAATGTTTGTATAACATTGTTTTCAATAGATAATTTTTATACAAAGTCCACACTTTTCTTCTTCATTTTCTCTCGCCCTCGATCTTATCAACAACAAAGATTTAATCTTCCAAGTATTTTGTATCCTTACATGATCATTAAGAAGAAAGAATTACTACTTTTATTATTTATACACACCTAATTGTATCTTAGGAAGAGTTATAAATCATTAAACAAACTTTGTATGTACGAATCTTAAAATGCTTTAATCAAATGTATTTTATTTTCCCTTTTTCTGAAATTTTCCAATATTTTATGCGTATAAATTATTTAAAGGGATGTGAAGTTAAAAACTTTAACTTTCTACTTAATATAATGGTTGAATGTGAAACTATGGCAATGCTAGAAATTCTATTTATTACATTCAATTAGTATAGGCAGTATAGGCAGACAAACAATGGTTATCGGTTTCAAGACCACCTTGAAGAAGATTGAACAAGAATACAAGAAACTGCTACTCCTCTCATGACATGACAGGAATTTTCAGATTTCCATACGAGTCTTGTCTCCTTGGATGGCATCTGAATCTGACCCCGCATTCTTAAATAGCAAAATATTAAAAAGAGAAAGATTGAAAAAAAAATGCAGGCCACTTGGTGTAGCAAGCTCGCTTTGTTTTCAAGGCATTTGGGCTGACAACGACAAGATGCCAATGTCTCCAACTAATATTAGTCATCAGCTGTCAATTTGAAGCTTTTTCTTTTTCTTTTCCTTTTCCTTTTCTTTTTAATTTCTTTGTGGTCTATTTTCACTACCCTTGCATGGCTTTGTTGCCATAAATGCCCCTTACTCCGAAAATTTAAGAGACATGATTATAGACCTAATATAATGACAAGATACCCCTAACATAACGTAATGAGTGACTTGCAAGTGTTTAAATTAATTAATCATATATGGGATTGGACCCTTTCAAAAATACAGTATTAAGAAAAACTTTTGTATAGAACTGAAATTTTATAAATCTAATCCAATAATAAAATATATGGAACGTGGTAAGTGATTAATATGTAATTAGAATAAAAAAAAATCTATTTTATTCATAATTGAAATTTTCCTTTATTTCTCTAAATCATTAAAAGTTATAATAACAAATATAAATTTTGAGTTGAAATGAAAAAAAAAAGAAACCAATAAAAAAATATACCGGAAAATTACAATAAAAGTTCAAATAAATGATTAATATCTCAAAAAGTTTAAATAAAAAATTAATATTTTATAAAACGGTTCAAATAAGAAATTCATAATGATTGATTTATAAAATTATTTGAATCATTTTGTAAAACATTAATCTTTTATTTGAACTTTTCAAAATATTAATCCCTTATTTGAATCATTTTCATTTAAATTTAATTCTAAACATAATCCACTCCATTGTAATTCTCTTTCTCTATGTATACATACATATATATAGAGAGAGAGAGAAAGAGAGAGAGAGAGTAAGCACTTATATATAAAGAAGAAAGTATTTATTTCAAGCTAGGTATGCAAAATGATTTAAAATAATGAAATGAAAAGGATTAGAATAGAGTGAAAACTAAAATGACAAATCATTTTTTATATATGAAAATGCTAATGAAATGAGATAAAATTAAATGCATATGTAACATTTGTTAGAAATCACCTTACCTTTCATAATTTATTAAAGATTAAATAAATAATTTTTAATCGATGTAATTAATAGGGTGGAATGTATTGTGCTTCAATTCCTTCAAACATAGAATCATATTCTTTCTTTAAGCCATAATTTTCAATTTTAAAAAATTGCAATTATATCTTCTAATCAAATTTTCAAATATAAGAAAGAGGAAAAATCTAAAATTATGAATATATTCCTATATATCAAATATATCATTATCAAGTAGGACGAAAGCACCGAAAATTGGTTGAGAATATTCCAACCGAATTACTAATCCCAATTGATATGCAAATGCTGTTATGCCAATTTGCTGAAGGAGAACGTGTCTTAACGTCATCGAAAGAAATAACTTCGTTGCTTTTCTGCTAAGAAGTCTCTTTGCACGTGTCGTTACACTTAGCAGTACACATTTCAAGTTTTAATTTGGCAATAAATATTTTTCTAGTCTAGCATTTTTACTATAAAAGTTTTACTCCTCGTCGAACTGGACTCCAGGCGTGTCATCGCGTTGCTCCATTTGCATGATGACCATGGGAATCTATCAATCTTGTACTTTACTCTTGACGGTGGAGCAGGGGAAGAGTTGCATTTATCTGAAGCCACTAACGTGTAGAAAAATATATATGGCACATTTGTTGATTTTATATGGTGTAATATAGTAGTTATTTTCTTTTAGAAGATATATTTTTGCATTTGATTAGTAGGATGGTTATTTTCTCGATATTGTTAGAGGAATTACAATTTTTTTGTCATTTTTCAGCATATTTTTACATTTACCTATAAAACCTTAAAGGAAGTGTATTGTTTCTTAAATTTACATTTATATTTTTATCTTATTCAATTTTGTAAATCAAATATTTGATAAAACTTTAGATATAGCAAATCTAAGAATAGACTGGTGGGGACAGCCCACTAATAACGGGGGAAATGAGGAAATAATGAGAGGAAAACTATGAGATTTAAAAAAAAAAAGCACTACTTGTATTTGTTTTTTTTTTTTTTTTTCAAATTTGAAAAGACAAACCTTACAACAACCGAAATTAGGATATGCATCTGAGTTGTTGATTGCGCATTCCTAACTCCACCTTCACTATAAGAATAGTCCACACTCATTTTTTTATGGGCATATAGGAAAATATCATCTTGCTGCGGGTCTGTTTCATCAAAATATATTTTTTGAAATTTTTCTAAATTTTTATTGACTAGTTTTTATACTTAATGAATATTTCTTCAAATTAAATTTAGTACATGTTCTCCGAGTCCAATAGCCATTGTCTTAAAGCTACATGATGACATATGTCACGAGGATGGGTATTATACTAAATTTGATTTAAACTCATGGTTAATTAATATCGTACTTGGTAAGTGGGAATGATTTTAAATAGAATAAATTAGAATTGGGTGGCATAACATGGAATGCAATGAAACTGAAACCATAAATCCATTCCTACATTTGAAAATGTTTATGAATAGAATAGAATAGAGTGTATATATATATATTATTTGTTAAAATACCTTTATTTATTAGATATCATAATTTGGTTGAAAGTTAAATAAGTAGTTTTAATTAATAATAAATAATGACGAGAAAAATCGTAATTTCATCTTCTTAAAGGTATAATCAAATTTTTCCTTGAAGCGAAAATTGGCAATTCTATAGGATTATAATTTCGCTTTCTAAATGCATTTTCAAATATAAAAAAACGAATAGAAGCCAGAATTGTCGTTCCATTTCAATTGATCCTTGTGTACTAAATGTAACATAAGGTATTTATTCACACTTGTTCTATTTGAACATGAAAATTTTGTAATACATAATAGTTTGACATTTGTACTCACAATGTACCCTTATTGATAAAGAAATCTAATAAAATGTCTGATATGATAAAATTAGTTATATGAGTGAATTCAACAAAAATATCATACTTTAGTCTTCTACTCTCTAAACTTCTGAACAAACCTTCGTATTGAAGTAATGTCTCCTATCTAAGCTCCTTTTCTTTCTTCACCACCTTAAATCCAATAATCCATCCCCACCAATGTTAAATGTTTGAAAATCTACCCTTACTAATATTAAATTTTGGTTTTCTATCATTCTCATCATCATCAATTCATCAACTTTGGAATGTTGGTTTATTAGTAATTTTCAGAATGAACAGTTTTTATGTTCGTTATTTTTGTTTCTCTTTTTATTCTTATTCTTATGTAAGATTATGTTATCTTTTTATAAGATTCATTATAAGCATCAATCAGGTGAGTTTTGTTCTCTTAGAAGAAATAATGGCATTTCTTATGTAGGACATATTAATTCTAGAAAATATCTACTTATTTATTCGATTGGATTTTCATACATTAACTATCTATCTATCATCTCTCTTATGTCGATCGATTTGAGTAATATGATATTATACTATTGAAGGAATTTATTTCTATCAATAAAAAGAATATAGTGGAGAAATGTAACATCTAATCAAGTTATGGTATGTCTAATATAATGGAAATTGTTTAATGGTGGTAACTCTGTAAGATTTGTATTCTTTTGTATTAAGCCATGCATCTTAGATATGAATATTATAGTTCCTTGAAGAATCACATTATTTTTCTTTGACTCATGCCTTCAAAAAAGTAAATAAATAAATTATGAATATTATGTACTATGAAATTTGCAACCTTTCATGAACTTCAAGAAAGAAATATAGTTACCATAAGTGAAGCTTACTATTCTATCAAGAGCATAGAAAGAAGAAGAGTTTATAAGAATGAAAGTGATGTACTAGTTAGTTTATTTTGTGACAATAAGAAGTATTTACACAATTTCTAATGTGGGCTAACTAACTTTGTTATAATACATTTCTATGGGTCATTATACAAATAAATAAAGCAAAACTAATTATATCCACATCCGCTTCTCAAGTTGAAGCTTCCCAAACCTCTAACTTATCATAAATGAAAGACAAATAAGATGATCCGATAAATTTAATGAGCATATCAGCTAGTTAAAATCTTGAAGGTACACAAAGAATCTTTAAAAAATAATTCATCACTTGATCTTGAGTAAAGTTGGCATCTATGTCAATATGCTAGGTACCTCCATGAAGACACGAATTATTTGCAATAAGTTGAGTTAAGTCATTGTTAGTGCATACAAAAACAAGGTTGGAAATAGAAATACCTAAATCTCAAAGGATATAAGACACCTAAAGAAGTTCTTTGATTATGTAGTCCATACTTCGATACATAGCTTTGGCTATGGATTTGAAACGTTGTTTTGTTTTTTGGTTTTCTAAGAAACCAATGCATTTTTAAGTGAAATGCAATAAGCTCTAATAAACTTTTGATCAAATGAACTTAAACCCTAATGAACATCCGAATAAGCATGGAGATTAAGTGAGTTGGTACATGAGTAAAATAACCCGAAAGATATAGTACCTTTCAAATACTTCAATACATGAAGCGTAGCATCAAGATGTGGCTTGTGAGGACAAGAAAAAAATTTACTTAGTTTGTGCACTACATAACAAATTTCTAGCCTAATCAAAGTAAGATACATAAGACGATCAGTGATACATCTATAAAAAGTAGGATCGGAAAGAACTTTACCATCAAAATGTGTAGGATGGAGTTGTGTAGGTAGTAGAAACTTAGTAGGTTTGGAAGCCATCAAACTAGCATCAACAAGCACATCTAAGATAAACTTAAGCTGATTAATCAAAGTAATTGTATGTATGCAACATATCTCTAATCCTAAAAAGAAACGAGCATATCTCGGATCTTTGAAAGAAATGTAGAATTATAAGTAGATTCGAGTATAGAAATCTACTCCTTTAAACTTCCGATCAACAACAAATCATCAACATATAATAATGCAACCCTAGAAGTATCCCCAACATGTCTAGTAAAGAGTAAGTAGTCACTCTTGGATTGAAGAAATCCATGCCTAATGAGAAATTGTAAGATTTTAAAATTCAATTGATGGGAGACCTATGTTAAACTATATAAAGACTGTTTGAACTTACATACTTTGATTAGATAAGGCCTTAGTATAACCCTTCGGTAGGGTCTTATAAATCTCTTCATCTAAGAAACCTTGAAAAAATGCATTGTTAATGCCAACTTGAATTATGGGTGATAAGCTTTTAATTGAATATATTTAATATAGTGATTTTTATGGTATTTTCTTATAATTTTAGCTTATTTTTAAGTATATGATACTTAATTAAATAAAATTTTGAATTCTTGATTTCAAAACATTATTGAGAAGAAGATGTAGAAATAGAATAAATTTTTACTCAATTTGGAGCTAAAATGAAGAATTTATAAAGTTTGGAAATAACATGAGCTGTGACATAATCATGTCAGTGCAGAGGAGATTTTAAGCTAAAAAAGGGCAATTCACAAAGAGTAACATGACCTAGGTGACATGACCTTGTCTCTATGAAATGTAGATTTGAAAAAGATTTAAAAAGATGCAAAAAGATTTGTGGAGATTTAAGTAACACAATCAACAACATAACCATGTCACCCACTAAAAAGAGAAATTTGCATATTCGATATAAAAGGTCTTTTGGAGGATTTTTGTTACACTTTTTCACAAAAATTTTAGAGAGACTCCAAGGATAGAAAGGTACAAGAGAACAACGCGTTTTAAATTTCAAAATTTAGAAGATTTCTTTAATTTTCATAGCTTCTACTTTAACGTTTTTTATTGTTTGAATTCAAGATTATTCTTTTGCCATGATCAAAGCTTAAATTCATTGTATCTAAGTTTTGTAAAACCTAGAATTATCATGTGATATTAAGTTTCTTTATATCTAATGGATCCTTTGATTTCATTTATTCAATTATGTGTTGTTTATTGCATTAGATTAATATTTTAGAATATTAATCTTATTAATCTAATAATTGATTTCATGCAAGAATAATCAAGAGATTACTTATATGATTAGATATAGGCATAAGTAATGCAAATTATTGTAATCTTACAAATAAGTTGCATGTTTTTTTTTTTTTCAGATCTTAGTTATTGTTTTTAAGAGAAATCTTCATCTTTAATGCGATTATTAATTATGCTATTGAAAATGGATTCTAATAAGTAATTCAAATATTAAGGTTAATAGACTTAATAAAGTTATTAATTTTATTGGAGAATTCTCTTAGTCAATGAAATTTAAGATGGAATTAGGTTAGTCTTTGCAAAAGCCACATGTTTAATTTTAGGGAAAACAATTTCTAAATACATAATCGTATTCTTGAAGTTAACTCCTTGCTTTCTTGATTATTTTCTTAAATTGAGTCTTAATTAGTTAATTTGATTATTAATTAGTTGTAGTTTAGATTAATTCTGAATTTCTTAAATTCGAACTTATCAGTTAAATAATAAAGTAGTTAGTATTAATACTCATAGTTCTCATGGGAACAATATCTGTTTTTCTTAAACTATACTACAAATCGATAGGTGCTCTTGTCTTATACTAATGGGCCAATTAGATGCATTAGCTACAACAAGTAACATACGCATGGTTCCAAGTTTGGTAACTGGAGAAAATGTATCACGATAGTTAATACCGTCAATTTGGTCGCAACCTTTGGCCACCAACCTTGCCTTATATTGCTCTGTTTGACCATTAAGTCTATATTTAACCTTATTAACCCATTTGGAGCCAATTGTTGTCTTCCCATGAAAGAGAGATGTAAGCTCCCAAGCATCATTTCTTTCAAAAGCATTAAGCTCACTTTGCATAGCATCTATCCACTCTGTATGCTATAATGCTTTAAGATAAGAACTAGGCTCTCAAACAGTCAAAACATGAGCAAGTGACAATATAATCAAATAGATAGTGAACAAATGTATTTGTATAAAAAAAATAGATATGGTATGTTTGTCGCGACCCGAGGAGGCTAATCGTAGTAATCGCCGTATACCGTACAAAGGATTGTAGATTGAGTTTCTTTATAATCGACGACCCATTTATACGATACACAAGGCTAGAACTACTACTAATTTGAAACATGTCTAAAGTCAGACTAATATAAAAATTACATATTCAAATCTACATTTAATCAAAAGTACTCTCTGTCCTCAAACGGCTCTCACATTGATCCCGTAGAGAAAGCTAACCTCGGGCATACAACGGCCTGCCTCCATGAATAAGTCGGCCTGCAAGAGAAGTCTACGAGGATATAAAATTACTAGCTTAGTGAGATATTTTCCCTTAACCATACAGCAATCAAGTTATACCATAGTTAAGTTCAGCCAAATGAATGCATGAACAAGCAGTATGCCAAACAAATACATGCAGGTGACCAGATACTGCATGCAACTCAGATTTAATGCCCTCCAAAGTCAGGGTTAGAGATTCATCGGTACAGTCAGATCCGGATATCATATTAGAACTTATTTCATAACGAAACTTCACGTTTCGTATTGAAAATGTAATGGTACATCTATTACCAACTTTATCAAAACGAGTTCTACATATAATTGTGAGTAGATTCACAAAGCCCTCACTCACCCCTAAACGAAGGCCTTTGGACTTAACTCATAGCCGGACGGTTGGCGTCTCCAACGCTTAGTCATCCCGTGGGCCAATGTAAGGTCATATCGTACGTGTGCACCGTACAAAATCAATAACAATCAATAATCAACTCACGTATGGCCTTTCGCTACCTCCATGTAATGTGACTGCCCGGAATTAGTTATGCAGTGCATAATTTATACATGATCCAAGTTAACTTTTTCTAGTCGAATAAAAAGTTAAGTCATATTTAATCAGTTATCATTCCAAGTCACAAACAATCAATCTATTGAATCTACTATGCAACAAACATTATATTATTGAAATTTAAAGTAGATTCACCATTCACAATAATTATCATGCACAAGCATAACCCAACCCCATACACATTCATTTATAAATCATAATTTAGATTCA